>JADANK010000407.1:0-114193 GCA_021292215.1 Lophura nycthemera | reverse complement strand
TTTGGGGGGGGGTGTTGGGTGGGGGGGTTGGGGGGGGGAGTTGGGGTGGGGGGGTGCATGGGAGTTCTCCCCCCGGGTTCGGCCCCCGGGGTGGGCACCTCCTTCTTGCGTCAGCCCTTTGCCGTTTTGTGGCCCCACGGGGGGGGGTGCTGCGTTGGTTTGCCGGCTTGGGGGTTTGGGGTTTGGGGTTTTGGGGGGGGGGTTTGCGTCCCGTCCCAGCAATGCTGCCGGCCGCCTGGGTTGCTTGTTTGCGCGGCGCGTTTCGCTTGGGGCCGGGGGGGGGGGGTGGGGTGGGGGGGTGGGGTTTGGGGCTGGGTGGGGTGTGGGGCAGGGTGGGGCGGGGTGGATGGGAGAAATGGGGCAGGAAAAAAATGGGGCTTGGGGCTGGGATGGGAGATATGGGGCTGGGATGGGAGCTATGGGGCTGGGTGGGGCTATGGGGGCAGGATGGAGCTAGGGGTAGGATGGAAGTAGGGGCTGGGTGGGAGTAGGGGCTGGTAGGCCATGGGGCGGGTAGGAGCCATGGGGCACGATGGAGCTCTAGGGCTGGGATGGAGTTTTGGGGCAGGGATGGAAGCTATGGGGCTGGGATGGAGATATGGGGCAGGTGGAAGCATGGGCGGGGATGGAGTTGGGGCTGGGTGGGCTTGGGGTGGATGGCTAGGGGCGGGATGGGGTTGGGGCTGGGATGGGGTAGGGGCTGGGATGGGAGATATGGGGCTGGGATGGGCATGGGGCGGGATGGGAGCTATGGGGTAGGATAGGAGCTATGGGGCTGGGATGGGAGCTATGGGGCTGGGATGGGAGCTATGGGGGGGATGGAGCTATGGGGTAGGATAGGAGCTATGGGGCTGGGATGGGAGCTATGGGGCTGGGATGGAGCCATGGGGCTGGGGATGGGGGCAGGGGTGGGTGGGAGCCATGGGGCTGGGATGGGAGCCATGGGGCACGATGGAAGCTCTAGGGTGGATGGGTTTTGAGGAGGGATGGACTTGGGGCGGGAGGAGCTATGGGGGCTGGGTGGGAGCTAGGGGAGGTGGGAGCTATGGGGTAGGATAAGAGCTATGGGGCTGGGATGGAGTTATGGGTTGGATGGGAGCTATGGGGCTGGGGTGGGAGCTATGGGGCAGGGATGGAGGTATGGGGCAGGGATGGGAGCCATGGGGCTGGGATTGCACCCATCTGGACCCCAGCACAGCTGGATTTCGGTGCCCCACACACAAACGGACCCCAGCCCAGCTGAATTCAGCACGTCTGGACCCCAGCACAGCTGGATTTCGGTGCCCCACACACAAACGGACCCCAGCACAGCTGAATTCAGCACGTCTGGACCCCAGCACAGCTGGATCTCGACGCCACGCACACATCTGGACCACAGCACAGCTGGATTTCACGGTCACAGTCACAGCTGGGCCACAGCACAGCTGAATTCAGCACATCTGGACCATCTCACAGCTGGACCAAAACACGCCTGGACCCCAGCACAGCTGGATGGCACCCATCTGGCCCATGTCACAGCTGGATTGCACACATCCGGACTCCAGCACAGCTGGATTTCAATGCCACGCACCCATCTGGGCCTTGGCACATCTGGATGGCACCCATCTGGGACTTGGCACATCTGGATTTTGACGCCATGCACCCATCTGGTCCCCAGCACAGCTGGATTTCGATGCCACGCACCCATCTGGACCCCAGCACAAATGGATGGCACCCATCTGGACCCCAACACAGCTGGATTTCAATGCCACGCACCCATCTGGACCCCGCAAAGCTGGATGGCACCCACCTGGGCCCCAGCACAGCTGGATTTCGATGCCACGCACCCATCTGGGCCCCAGCAAGCTATTTCAATCCTGCACCCACCCTGGGAACCCGCACAAGCGGAATCGTGCCACCCACCCCTTGGACCCCAGCACAGCTGGATTGCACCCATCTAGACCCCAGCACAGTTGGATTTCAATGCCACGCACCCATCTGGACCCTGGCACAGCTGGATTTCGAGCCCCCGCCCTAGGACCCCAACACAGCGGATTTTCGGGCCATGCCCACCCATCTGGAAACCAAGCAAGCGGATTTGATGCCTTGCGCACTTCTGGGTCCCAGAACAGCTGGATGACACCCATCTGGGCCCCAGCACAGCGGGATTTCGAGGCCACGCACCCATCTGGATTCCAGCACAGCTGGATGGTGCCCATCTGGACCCCAGCACAGCTGGATTTCGATGCCATGCATCCATCTGGACCCCAGCACAGCTGGATTCCAATGCCACACACACATCTGGACCCTAGCACAGCTGGATGGTACCCATCTGGACCCCAGCACAGATGCATTTCGATGCTTCACACACATCTGGGCCCCAGCACAGCTGGATGGCACCCATCTGGACCCTGGGACAGCTGGATTTCAATGCCATGCACCCATCTGGAATCCAGCACAGCTGGATTTCGATTCCTTGCGCACATCTGGGCCCCAGCACAAATGGATGGCACCCATCTGGACCCCAACACAGCTGCATTTCGATGCCAGGCACACATCTGGACCCCTGTACTGCTGGATTTTGATGCCACGAACCCATCTGGGCCCCAGCACAGCTGGATGGCACCCATCTGGACCCCAGCACAGCTGGATTTCAATGCCATGCACCCATCTCGACCCCAGCACAACTGGATGGCACCCATCTGGACCCCAGCAAAGCTGGATTTCGATGCCACGCACCCATTTGCACCCCAGCACAGCTGGATTTCAATGCCACGCACCCATCTGGACCCCAGCACAGCTGGATTTCTATGCTTCACACCCATCTGGACCCCAGCACAGCTGGATTTCCACGCAACCCCCCACCTTTTCTCCCCCCCCCAACCCAACCCAACCTCGCAGTTCCTCACCGCGCCTCGGCAGCCAGCAGCTCATCGTAGTGTGAGGACCTCTGGTCGTCGTCCTGCCTGTAGCGGATGACGGTGGCCAAACCTTTGCTCACCAAAGCCTCGGCGATGTTGCTGCAAAGCAAAGCAAAGCAAAGCAGAAAAGGGGGTGGTTTTTTTTTGGAGGGGGTGGGATTTCCCACCTCCTGCCCCCACTTGGTTTTGAGGGGATGCAAAGGGGGCACAGGGAGAGAGCAATGGGGGGTTTGGGTTGAGGTTGCATTGTCTGATGCAAGCCTGGTGCATCCTTGGTGCATCCCTGATGCAAGCCTGGTGCATTCTTGGTGCATCCCTGGTGCAACCCTGGTGCATCTCTGATGCAATCCTGGTGCAATCTCACTGCATTTCTGACACAATTCTAATGCAAGCCTGGTGCATCCCTGATGCAAGCCTGGTGCATTCTTGATGCAAGCCTGGTGCATTCTTGGTGCATCCCTGGTGCATCCTTGGTGCAACCCCGGTGCATCCCTGATGAAACCCTGGTGCATCCCTGGTGCAACCTTGGTGCATCTCTGATGCAATCTGGTGCATCCTTGGTGCAACCCCAGTGCATCCCTGATGAAACTCTGGTGCAACCCTGGTGCATCCTCGGTGCATCCTTGGTGCAACCCAAGTGCATCCTGATGCAACCCTGGTGCAACTTCAGTGCAATCTTTATATAACCCTGGTGCATCTCTGGTGCAACCCTGGTGCATCCTCAGTGCATCCCTGATGGAACCCTGGTGCAACTTCAGTGCATTCTTGGTGCATCCCTGGTGCATCCTCAGTGCATCCCTGATGGAACCCTGGTGCAACTTCAGTGCACTCTTGGTGCATCCCTGGTGCAACCTTGGTGCATCTCTGATGCAATCCTGGTGCACCCCTGGTGCAACCTCAGGGCATCCCTGATGAAACCCTGGTGCACACTTGATGCAACCCTGCTGCACTCTTGGTGCATCCCTGAAACAATTCTGATGCAACCCTGGTGCACCCCTGATGAAACCCTGGTGCAACTTCAGTGCATTCTTGGTGCATCCCTGGTGCAACCCTGGTGCATCTCTGATGCAATCCTGGTGCATCCCTGGTGCAATCTCACTGCATCCCTGACACAATTCTGATGCAAGCCTGGTGCATCCCTGATGCAAGCCTGGTGCACCCCTGGTGCAATCTCACTGCATCCCTGACACAATTCTGATGCATCTCTGATGCAACCCTGGTGCAACCCTGGTGCATCCTTGGTGCAACCCCAGTGCATCCTGATGCAATCCTGGTGCACCCCTGGTGCAATCTCACTGCATCCCTGGTGCAACTCTGATGCATCTCAGATGCAACCCTGGTGCAACCCTGACGCAATTCTGATGCACTCTTACTGCATCCCTGGTGCAACCCTGGTGCATCTCTGGTGCGATCCTGGTGCAACCCCAGTGCATCCTGATGCAATTTTGGTGCAACCCTGCTGCACCCCTGGTGCATCTTTGATGCAACCCTGCTGTGCTCTTGGCGCATCCCTGCTACAACCCGGGTGCAACTTCAGTGCAACCCTGGTGCAACCCTGGTGCATCCTCACTGCATTCCTGATGCAGCTCCAGTGCATTCCTGAGAGGGGGCTGAGAGGCTGTGGGTGCAGTGGGAGATCAGGGGATGCAGTGGGATGTCAAGAAATGCAGTGGGATGCAGTGGGATGTGATGGGATGCAGTGGGATGTAATGGGATGCAGTGGGATGCAGTGGGATGCAGTGGGATGTAGTGGGGTGCAGTGGGATGTGATGGGATGCAGTGGGATGCTGATGGGATGCAGTGGGATGTAATGGGATGCAATGGGATGCAGTGGGATGTGATGGGATGCAGTGGGATGCAGTGGGATGCAGTGGGAATCAGTGGGATGCAATGGGATGCAATGGGATGTAGTGGGATGCAATGGGATGCAGTGGGATGTGATGGGATGCAATGGGATGCAGTGGGATGCAGTGGGATGTAATGGGATGCAATGGGATGCAGTGGGATGTAGTGGGATGCAGTGGGATGCAGTGGGGTGCAGTGGGATGTGATGGGATGTCAAGAGATGCAGTGGGATGCAGTGGGATGCAGTGGGATGTACTGGGGTGCAGTGGGGTGCAGTGAGATGTGATGGGATGCAGTGGGATGCAATGAGGTGCAGTGGGATGTAGTGGGATGCAGTGGGATGTAATGGGATGCAATGGGGTGCAGTGGGATGCAATGGGATACAATGGGATGCAGTGGGGTGTAATGGGATGCAATGGGGTGCAGTGGGATGCAGTGGGATGCAGTGGGATGGGGGGGCCACAGAAGCAGGCCCCCCCCTCCGATTCCCCACCCCTACCCCACAATGGGATGGGGGGAGCAGGACCCCCATATCCCCACCCTACAACGACGTTGGGGGGGGGGGGAACAAAAGCAGGACCCCCCCAAGCCCCCACCCCCACCCCCTACAGTAGGATGGGGGTCAGAGGAGAACCCCCCCCCCCCCCCCCCCCATATGGGATGGAGTGGGATATGGGGCGCATCCCCACCCTACAACGACACTGGGGGGGGGGGACAAATGCAGGACCCCCCCTAACTCAAATATTGGGGTTCAAGGGGGGGGTGAGGGGGGGTCCGATGGGGGGGGTCCTTTTCTATCCCCCCCCCCCCCCCCGTGTCATTGTAGGGTGGGGATATGGGGTGCATGGGTGCATCCCCACCCTACAACGACACTGGGGGGGGGGACCAAAGCAGGACCCCCCCTAACTCAAATTGGGGTTCAAGGGGGGGGGTGAGGGGGGGTCCGAGGGGGGGGTCCGGGGGGGGGGTCACTTACATGCCCCCGATGCAGACGGTGGCGCAGGTCCGCTCCGGGAAGGCCGGCACGGTGTCGGTGGCGGCGCTGGCGGGGCGGATGTAATCCACCGTCACGTTCACCTATGGGGGAAACGGGGGGGCGATGAAATGGGGTGGGGGGTTTATAGGGTGGGGGGGGGGGGTTGTAGGTGAGGGGGGGTTTGGAGGGTTGGGGGGGGAGGGGTGGGTTGGTGGGGGGGGGGGACGGGGGGAGGGGGGGACGGGGGGAGGGGGGGTTGGGGGTGGGGTATTGGGGGGTGGGTGGGGTGTATGGGGTGTTTATGGGGTGCTTATGGGGGTTGGTTTATGGGGTGGGGGGGGTATGGGGTGCTTATGGGGTGGCTGGGGTGCTTACAGGGTTCTTTGTGGGGTAGGGGGGGTTTGGGGGGGGGATATGGGGTGGGAGGGGTGTTATGGGGTGGGGGGGTGGGTTATGGGGTGCTTATGGGGTGGGTGGGGGATATGGGGTTGCTTATTGGGGTGGATGGGGTGCTTACTGGGGTGCTTATGGGTGGATGGGGTGCTTACAGGGTTCTTGTGGGGTGGGGGGAGGATATGGGGTGGGAAGGTGGTTTTGGGGTGAGGGGGGTAGGGGTTTATGGGGTGGATGGGGTGTTTATGGGATTCTTATGGGTTGGGGGTGTTATTGGGGTGGTTATGGGGTGGGGGGGGAATGGGGGTTGTGGGGTGGGTGGGGGTTATGGGGGGGGGGGGGATATTGGGGGTGGTTTTAGGGGTTTGGGGTTTGGGGTGGGGGGGGGAATGGGGGGAGGGGGTGTTATGGGATTTTTAGGGGTGGGGCGGGTATGGGGTGCTTTATGGGGTGGATGGGGGATTGGGGTTTGGGGGGGGTGGGGTGGGGGGGGTGCTTTGGGAGTTATGGGGTGGGTGGGGTTGGGGTGCTTTGGGGGTGGGGGGTGTTAGGGTGCTTTGGGGGGAGGGGATTGGGGTGGGGTGGGGTGGGTGGGGGGTTCTTATGGGTGATATGGGGTGGGGGGGGGTTGGGGGGGGTTGGGGGATGGGGGGTGCTTATGGGGTGATATGGGGTGTGGGGGAATATGGGTGTTATGGGGGGGGGGGATTTGGGGGGGTGGGGGTTTTGTTTGGGGGGGGGGGGGGGGGGATTGGGGTGGGGAGGGGTGGGTGGGGGTTATGGGTGTGGGGGGGTGGGGGGGATGGGGGTGCTTTGGGGGTGGATGGGAGTGTTTATGGGGGCTTATGGGGTGGATTGGTGCTTATGGGGTCTATGGGATGGCCTTGGGGTTTGGGGGGGGATAGGGGTGCTTATGGGGCGGTGGGGGCATTGGGGTGCATGGGGTGCTTATGGGTGGATGGGGTGTTTGGGGGGGGTGGGGAGGGGGGGGGGGGTGTTTATGGGGTGGGTGGGGACATGGGGTTGCTTATGGGGGTGCTTATGGGGTGAATGGGGTGCATATGGGGTGGGGGTGCTTATGGGGTGCTTATGGGGTGGGTGAGAATATGGGGTGCATATGGGATGGGAGGGGACATGGGGCGGATGGGGGGACATGGGGTGGGGAGGGGTAATAGGGTGCATGTGGGGTGCAAGTGGGGTGGGTGGGGTACCCAGGAAGTGCCTATGGGGTGATACGGAGTGCATATGGGGTGCATAGGGGATGCAGATATGGTGCGGGGGGAGTGGGGGCGTGCTGCACTGCATGGTGCTGCACTGCATGGTGCTGCATGGTGCTGCATTGCGTGGTGCTGCATTGTGTGGTGCTGCACTGCATGGTGCTGCATTGCACTGTGCTGCAGTGTGCTGCATTGTGTGGTGCTGCTCAGTGTGGTGCTGCATTGTGTGGTGCTGCACTGCATGGTGCTGCACTGCATTGTTCTGCAAGGTGCTGCATTGCGTGGTGCTGCTCTGCATGGTGCTGCACTGCATGGTGCTGCATTGCATTGTGCTGCAAGGTGCTGCATTGCACGGTGCTGCACTCCATGGTGCTGCATTGTGTGGTGCTGCACTGCGTGGTGCTGCATTGTGCTGTGCTGCACTGTGCTATGCTGCACAGTGCTGCGCTGCATGGTTCTGCATTGTGCTGCACTGCATTGCACTGCATTGCGTGGTGCTGCATTGCATTGTGTTGCAGTGTGCTGTGTTGCATGGTGCTGCGTTGGATTGTGCTGCATTGTGCTGCATTGTGTGGTGCTGCATTGCATTGTGCTGCATTGTGCTGTGTTGCATTGTGTTGCGCTGCACGGTGCTGCATTGTGCTGCACTGCATTGCACTGCATTGGATTGTGGTGCATTGTGCTGCATTGTATGGTGCTGCACTGCACGGTGCTGCACTGCACTGTCCTGCTATGTGCTGCATTGCATGGTGCTGCATTGCACGGTGCTGCTCTGCACGGTGCTGCTCTGCAAATCACTGCCCTGCGTGGCGCTGCGCGGTGCTTTGTTGCAACCCCAGATGCATTTGATGCATTTGACTGCACAGCTTTTGTGTTGCGTTGCTTTGCAAAGCAGCGCGCTGTGGGGTGCGGGCACCGTGCAGCAGCATCGTGCATTGGTGTTGTGCACCAGCACCGTGCACACCATGCACCAACACCATGCACACCATGCAGCAGCAGCACACACCAGCACTGTGCAGCACCACTGTGCACCAACAGTGTGCAACAGCACCATGCACACCATGCAGCAGCACACAGCAACACTGCACCAACATTTTGCAGCTGCACCATGCGCACCATGCACACAGTGCACCAGCACCATGCACCATGTACATCTTGCAGCAGCATGCAGCAGCAAAATGCATACTTTGCACCAGCACCATGCACACCATGCACACCATGCACGCCTTGCAGCAGCACACAGCAGCACTGTGCACCAACATTTTGCACCAGCACCATGCACACCTCGCAGCAGCATGCAGCAGCAGCATGCACCAGCATTTTGCACCAGCACCATGCACACCTTGCACCAGCACCATGCACGCCTTGCAGCAGCACACAGCAGCACCGTGCACCAGCATTTTGCACCAGCACCATGCACACCTTGCAGCAGCACACAGCAGCACCATGCACAACCATTTTGCACCAGCACCATGCACACCTTGCAGCAGCACACAGCAGCACCATGCACAACCATTTGCACCAGCACCATGCACACCTTGCAGCATCACTGTGCACCAGCATTTTGCACCAGCACCATGCACACCTTGCAGCAGCACGCAACAGCACCATGCACACCTTACAGCAGCACCGTGCACCAACATTTTGCAGCAGCACCATGCACCAAGATTTTGCACCAGCACTATGCACACCTTGCAGCAGCATTTTGCAGCAGCACCATGCACCAGCATTTTGCACCAGCACCACGCACACCTCGCAGCAGCATTTTGCAGCAGCACCATGCACACCTTGCAGCAGCACGCAGCAGCACCATGCACCAGCATTTTACAGCAGCACCATGCACACCTTGCACACCATGTAGCAGCACCATGCACACCTTGCAGCAGCACACAGCAGCACCGTGCACCAAGATTTTGCACCAGCACCATGCACACCATGCAGCAGCACACAGCAGCACCATGTGACCAATTCTGCATCAGCATCATGCACACCTTGCAGCAGCACACAGCAGCACTGTGCACCAACATTTTGCACCAGCACCATGCATGCAACCAATTCTGCATCAGCATCATGCACACCTTGCAGCAGCATGCAGCAGCACCGTGCCCACCTTGCAGCAGCACACAGCAGCACCGTGCACCAGCATTTTGCACCAGCACCATGCACACCTTGCAGCAGCACACAGCAGCACCGTGCACCAACATTTTGCACCAGCACCATGCAGGAGCACCATGCACACCATGCACACAGCAGCATTGTGCACCAGCATTTTGCACCAGCACCATGCACGCCTTGCAGCAGCACAAGCAGCACCATGCAACCAATTCTGCACCAGCATCATGCACACCTTGCAACAGCACACAGCAGCACCACACACACCATGCACACCTTGCAGCAGCACACAGCAGCACTGTGCACCAACATTTTGCACCATGCACACCTTGCACCAGCAGCATGCACACCTTGCACCAGCACACAGCAGCACCATGCACCAGCATTTTGCACCAGCACCATGCACACCTTGCAGCAGCACCGTGCACCACCATTTTGCACCAGCACCAATCCTGCAGCCACCAACCCAGGGTTGCAAAGCAACCGGGTCAACCCCTCCCCCCCCCCCCCCCCCAAAAAAAAGGACAAACCCCAACCAGAGCCCTGGGGGGGGAGGGCATTCATCCATCCCTCTAATTAATTGCAGGGTGTTAATTAAGGCACGGGTCGATAGGGTGGATCTGTAGGGCTGTGTCAATTGTGGGGCCGGGGGGCAAATTCCTATTATGGGGGAGGGGGGATGAAAGAAAGGGGGGGGGCAGAGCACGGCCCTATTGTTCATACTGGGATAATGGGGGATGGAATGGGGTCACAATGGGGGCCATAATGGGGTGATGGGACAGGGAATGGGGTCTGTAATGGGGTGATGGGGTCATGGGATATTGGGGTACGGAATGGGGTCCATAGTGGGGTAATGGGACATGGAATGGGGTCCATAATGGGGTGATGGGGTAATGGGACAGGGAATGGGGTCTGTAATGGGGTGATGGGGTCATGGGATATTGGGGTATGGAATGGGGTCCATAGTGGGGTAATGGGACATGGAAGGGGGTCTGTAATGGGGTAATAGAATAATGGGATGTGGAATGGGGTCCATAATGGAGTAATGGGATAATGGGGCATGGAATGGGGTCATAATGGGGTAATGGGACAGGGAATGGGGTCTGTAATGGGGTGATGGGATAACGGGACGTGGAATGGGGTCCATAATGGGGTGATGGGACATGGAAGGGGGTCTGTAATGGGGTGATGGGGTAATGGGGGATGGAATGGGATCTATAATGGGGTAATGGGACATGGAATGGGGTCTGTAATGGGATAATGGGATAATGGGATAATGGGGCATGGAATGGGGTCCATAATGGGGTGATGGGATAATGGGATATGGAATGGGATCCATAATGGGGTGATGGGACATGGAAGGGGTCAATAATGGGGTGATGGGGTAATGGGGGATGGAATGGGATCTATAATGGGGTAATGGGACATGGAAGGGGGTCCATAATGGGGTGATGGGGTAATGGGGGATGGAAAGGGACCCATAATGGGGTGACGGGACAGGGAATGGGGTCTGTAATGGGCTAATAGGATAATGGGATGTGGAATGAGGTCCATAATGGGGCAATGGGACAGGGAATGGGGTCCGTAATGGGGTGATGGGGTCATGGGATATTGGGATGTGGAATGGGGTCCATAATGGGGTAATGGGACATGGAATGGGGTCTGTAATGGGGTAATGGGATAATGGGATAAAGGGAGAGGGAATGGGGACTGTAATGGGGTAATAGGATAATGGGATGTGGAATGGGGTCCATAATGGAGTAATGGGACAGGGAATGGGGTCCATAATGGGGTGATGGGATAATGGGATATGGAATGGGATCCATAATGGGGTGATGGGACATGGAAGGGGTCAATAATGGGGTGATGGGGTAATGGGGGATGGAATGGGGTCCATAATGGGGTAATGGGACAGGGAATGGGGTCTGTAATGGGGTAATAGGATAATGGGATGTGGAATGGGGTCCATAATGGGGTAATGGGATAATGGGGCATGGAATGGGGTCATAATGGGGTCCATAATGGGGTAATGGGATAATGGGGCATGGAAAGGGGACATAATGGGGTAATGGGATAATGGGAATGGGGTCTGTAATGGGGTGATGGGGTAATGGGATATTGGGATGTGGAATGGAGTCCATAATGGGGTAATGGGACAGGGAATGGGGTCTGTAATGGGGTAATAGGATAATGGGATGTGGAATGGGATCCATAATGGGGTAATGGGGTCATGGGACATGGAAGTGGGTCCGTAATGGGGTCCATAATGGGATAATGGGGGATGGAATGGGGTCCATAATGGGGTAATGGGATAATGGGATATGGAATGGGATCCATAATGGGGTGATGGGACATGGAAGGGGGTCTGTAATGGGGTGATGGGGTCATGGGATATGGAATGGGGTCCATAATGGGGTACTGGGACAGGGAATGGGGTCTGTAATGGGGTCCATAATGGGATAATGGGATAATGGAACTTGGAATGGGGTCCATAATGGGGTAATGGGATAATGGGACATGAAATGGGGGCCATAATGGGACAATGGGACATGGAATGGGGTCTGTAATGGGGTGATGGGGTAATGGGGGATGGAAGGGGATCCATAATGGGGTAATGGGACAGGGAATGGGGTCTGTAATGGGGTAGTGGGATAATGGGATGTGGAATGGGGTCCATAATGGGGTCCATAATGGGGTAATGGGACAGGGAATGGGGTCTGTAATGGGGTGATGGGGTCATGGGATATTGGGATGTGGAATGGGGTCCATAATGGGGTAATGGGACATGGAATGGGGTCCATAATGGGGTAATGGGGTAATGGGGCATGGAAAGGGGGCCATAATGGGGTAATGGGATAATGGGATCTGTAATGGGGTCATAATAGGGTCCATAATGGGGTGATGGGATATAATGGGGCATGGAAAGGGGGCCATAATGGGGTAATGGGACAGGGAATGGGATCTGTAATGGGGTAATAGGATAATGGGATGTGGAATGGGGTCCAAAATGGGGTAATGGGACAGGGAATGGGGTCCATAATGGGGTGATGGGGTCATGGGATAATGGGATAATGGGGTAATGGGGCATGGAATGTGGTCCATAATGGGATAACGGGACAGGGAATGGGGTCGGTAATGGGATAATGGGATAATGGGGCATGGAATGGGGTCCATAATGGGGTAATGGGACAGGGAAGTGGGTCCATAATGGGATGATGGGGTCATGGGACATGGAAGTGGGTCCATAATGGGATCCATAACGGGATAATGGGATAATGGGATAATGGGACAGGGAATGGGGTCTGTAATGGGGTAATAGGATAATGGGATGTGGAATGGGGTCCATAATGGAGTAATGGGACAGGGAATGGGGTCCATAATGGGGTGATGGGATAATGGGGGATGGAATGGGATCTATAATGGGCTGATGGGACATGGAAGGGGGTCAATAATGGGGTGATGGGGTAATGGGGGATGGAATGGGATCTATAATGGGGTAATGGGACATGGAAGGGGGTCTGTAATGGGGTGATGGGGTCATGGGATATGGAATGGGGTCCATAATGGGGCAATGGGACAGGGAATGGGGTCCGTAATGGGGTGATGGGGTCATGGGATATTGGGATGTGGAATGGGGTCCATAATGGGGTAATGGGACATGGAATGGGGTCTGTAATGGGGTAATGGGATAATGGGATAAAGGGAGAGGGAATGGGGACTGTAATGGGGTAATAGGATAATGGGATGTGGAATGGGGTCCATAATGGAGTAATGGGACAGGGAATGGGGTCCATAATGGGGTGATGGGATAATGGGATATGGAATGGGATCCATAATGGGGTGATGGGACATGGAAGGGGTCAATAATGGGGTGATGGGGTAATGGGGGATGGAATGGGATCCATAATGGGGTAATGGGACTTGGAATGGGGTCCAGAAGGGGGTAATGGGACATGGAAGTGGGTCCATAATGGGGTGATGGGGTAATGGGGGATGGAATGGGATCCATAATGGGGGAATGGGAGAGGGAATGGAGTCCATTATGGGGTAATAAGATAATGGGACATGGAATGAGGTCCATAATGGGATAATGGGGCATGGAATGGGGTCTGTAATGGGATAATGGATTAATGGGACTTGGAATGGGATCCATAATGGGATAATGGGACAGGGAATGGGGTCTGTAATGGGGTGATGGGATAATGGGATGTGGAATGGGGTCCATAATGGGGTAATGGGACATGGAAGGGGGTCCATAATGGGGTGATGGGATAATGGGGGATGGAATGGGATCTATAATGGGGTGATGGAACAGGGAATGGGGTCTGTAATGGGGTGATGGGAAAATGGAATATTGGGATAATGGGATAATGGGATAATGGGGCATGGAATGGGGTCTGTAATGGAATAATGGATTAATGGGACTTGGAATGGGGTCCATAAGGGGGTAATGGGACATGGAAGGGGGTCAATAATGGGGTGATGGGGTAATGGGGGATGGAATGGGATCCATAATGGGGTAATGGGACATGGAAGGGGGTCAATAATGGGATGATGGGGCAATGGGGGATGGAATGGGATCCATAATGGGGTGATGGGACAGGGAATGGGGTCTGTAATGGGGTGATGGGGTCATGGGATATTGGGATGTGGAATGGGGTCCATAATGGGGTAATGGGACAGGGAATGGGGTCTGTAATGGGGTAATAGGATAATGGGATGTGGAATGGGATCCATAATGGGGTAATGGGGTCATGGGACATGGAAGTGGGTCCGTAATGGGGTCCATAATGGGATAATGGGGGATGGAATGGGGTCCATAATGGGGTAATGGGATAATGGGATATGGAATGGGATCCATAATGGGGTGATGGGACATGGAAGGGGGTCAATAATGGGGTGATGGGGTAATGGGGGATGGAATGGGGTCCATAATGGGGTAATGTGATGCTGGGACACAGAATGGGGTCTGTAATGGGGTGATGGGATAATGGTGGATAGAAGGGGGTCTGTAAAGGGTGATGGGGTAATGGGGGTTGGAAGGGAGCCTGTAATGGGATGATGGGGTAATGGGGCATGGAATGGGGTCCATAATGGAATAATGGGGTAATCGGGCTTGGAATGGGGTCTGTAATGGGGTGGTGGGATAATGGGGTAATGGGGCACGGAATGGGGTCCGTAATGGGGTAATGTGATGCTGGGACATGGAATGGGGTCCATAGTGGGGTAATGGGACATGGAAGTGGGTCCATAATGGGGTCCAATAATGGGATAATGAGATAATGGGGCATGGAATGGGGTCCATAATGGGGTAATGGAACAGGGAATGGGGTCTGTAATGGGGTGATGGGGTAATGGGATAATGGGGCATGGAATGGGGTCTGTAATGGGATAATGGGGGATGGAATGGGGTCCACAACGAGGTAATGGGATAATGGGACTTGGAATGGGGTCCATAATGGGATAATGGGGTAATGGGGGATGGAATGGGGTCCATAATGGGGTAATGGAACAGGGAATGGGATCTATAATGGGGTGATGGGGTAATGGGATAATAGGGGATGGGGTCTGTATGGGATAATGGGGCATGGAATGGGGTCTGTAATGGGATAATGGGGGATGGAATGGGGTCCACAATGGGGTAATGGGACATGAAAGGGGGTCTATAATGGGGTGATGGGGTAATGGGACTTGGAATGGGGTCCATAATGGGATAATGGGACATGAAAGGGGGTCCAGAATGGGGTGATGGGGTAATGGGGCTTGGAATGGGGTCCATAATGGAATAATGGGATAATGGGGCTTGGAATGGGGTCAGCACGGATGCAGCATTTCCTGAGCTGCTCCCTTTGGTGCACGGAAGGGGGAGGGGGAATGGGATTATTTCTGGAAGCAATGGCTGAGCTTTCATTTTACTGCAGGGGCTCAGGGAGGGAGAAAGCTCTGCAGGGCTGCAGCACGGGGACAGGATTGTTTGCTCTGCATTTGCTCCGCGTGCAAACGAGGACGTGGAGAGGGGTGCAAGTCTGCAAATGCAACCACTGCAAAGCCCTGCCCCAAATGCAATCAGATCCTTGCAAAGGAAGCCCCAGCAAAGCTCTGCTCCAAATGCAATCAACCCCTTGCAAATGCATCCAAATCTGCAAATGCATCCAGGAAAAAGCCTGCACCCAAATGCAATCTGGTCCTTGCAAAGGAAACCCCAGCAAAGCTCTGCTGCAAATGCAACCAACCCTTTGCAAATGCATCCAAGTCTGCAAATGCATCCAGGACGAAGCCTGGACCCAAATGCATGCAAAACTCTGCTGCAAATGCATCCAAGTCTGCAAATGCTCCCATAGCAAAGCCCTGCCCCCAAATGCATGCAAAAACCTTGCAAATGCATCCAAGCCTGCAGTGCTGCATTGCTGCTGTGCTTTCTGCACTGCTGCAAGGCTGCAGGGCTGTTCTGCTGCAAGGCTGCTGTGCCCCCCATGCACTGCTGCTGTGCTGCAGCCATGTTTGTGTGCTGCTGCAAGGCTGCAGGGCTGTTCTGCTGCAGGGCTGCCATGCTGCATTGCTGCTGTGCTTTATGCACTGCTGCTGTGCTGCAAGGCTGCTGTGCTCATGCACTGCTGCTGTGCTACAGCTGCGTTTATGTGCTGCAAGGCTGCAGGGCTGCTTCGCTGCAATGCTGCTGTGCTTTCTGCACTGCCGCTTCTGCACTGCTGCACTGCTGCTGTGCTGCAGGGCTGCTCTGCTGCAAGGCTGCTGTGGCCCCATGCACTTCTGCTGTGCTGCAGCCATGTTTGTGTGCTGCTGCAGGGCTGCAGGGCTGTTCTGCTGCAAGGCTGCCGTGCTGCATTGCTGCTGTGCTTTATGCACTGCTGCTGTGCTGCACTGCTGCTGTGCTCATGCACTGCTGCCGTGCTGCAGCCGTGTTTATGTGCTGCTGCAAGGCTGCAGGGCTGCAGGGCTGCTCTGCTGCAAGGCTGCTCTGCTGCAAGGCTGCTGTGCCCCCATGCACGTCTGCTGTACTGCAGCCGTGTTTTTGTGCTGCAAGGCTGCAAGGCTGCATTGCTGCTGCATTGCTGCCGTGCTGCACTGCTGCTGTGCTTTCTGCACTGCTGCTGTTCTGCAAGGCTGCTGTGCTCATGCACTTTTGCTGTGCTGCAGCTGTGTTTATATGCTGCAAGGCTGCAGGGATGCAGGGCTGTTCTGCTGCAAGTCTGCCGTGCTGCATTGCTGCTCTGCTTTATGCACTGATGCTGCTGCACTGCTGCACCACTGCTGTGCTGCAGGGCTGCTCTGCTGCAAGGCTGCTGTGCCCCCATGCACTGCTGCTGTGCTGCAGCCGTGTTTTTGTGCTGCAAGGCTGCAAGGCTGCAGGGCTGTTCTGCTGCAAGGCTGCCGTGCTGCATTGCTGCTGTGCTTTATGCACTGCTGCTGTGCTGCAATGCTGCTGTGCTCATGCACTTCTGCTGTGCTGCAGCCATGTTTGTGTGCTGCTGCAAGGCTGCAGGGCTGTTCTGCTGCAAGGCTGCTGTGCTGCATTGCTGCTGTGCCTTCTGCACTGCTGCTGTGCTGCAGCCATTTTCATGTGCTGCTGGAAGGTTGCAGGGCTGTTCTGCTGTAAGGCTGCCGTGCTGCATTGCTGCTGTGCTTTATGCACTGATGCTGCTGCACTGCTGCACCACTGCTGCGCTGCAGGGCTGCTCTGCTGCAAGGCTGCTGTGGCCCCATGCACTTCTGCTGTGCTGCAGCCACGTTTGTGTGCTGCTGCAAGGCTGCAGGGCTGTTCTGCTGCAGGGCTGCCGTGCTGCATTACTGCTGTGCTTTATGCATGGCTGCTGTGCTGCAAGGCTGCCGTGCTCATGCACTGCTGCCGTGCTGCAGCCAGGTTCGTGTGCTGCTGCAAGGCTGCAGGGCTGTTCTGCTGCAGGGCTGCCGTGCTGCATTGCTGCTGTGCTTTATGCACTGATGCTGTGCTGCAGGGCTGCTGTGCTCATGCACTTCTGCTGTGCTGCAGCCATGTTTGTGTGCTGCTGCAAGGCTGCAGGGCTGTTCTGCTGCAGGGCTGCCGTGCTGCATTGCTGCTGTGCCTTCTGCACTGCTGCTGTGCTGCAGGGCTGCTGTGCTCATGCACTGCTGCTGTGCTGCAGCCATGTGTGTGTGCTGCTGCAAGGCTGCAGGGCTGTTCTGTTGCATTGCTGCCATGCTGCAATGCTGCTGTGCTTTATGCACTGATGCTGCTGCACTGCTGCACCACTGCTGTGCTGCTCTGCTGCAAGGCTGCTGTGGCCCCATGCACTTCTGCTGTGCTGCAGCTGTGTTTATGTGCTGCAAGGCTGCAGGGCTGCTTTGCTGCATTGCTGCTGTGCTTTATGCACTGATGCTGCTGCACTGCTGCAACACTGCTGCGCTGCAGGGCTGCTCTGCTGCAAGGCTGCTGTGCCCCCGTGCACTTCTGCTGTGCTGCAGCCGCATTTATGTGCTGCAATGCTGCATTGCTGCATTGCTGCTGCATTGCTGCCACACCAAAAGAAATGGCAAAGCAATGGAAACTGGATGGCATGGGGGAGTGGGTAGGGTGGGATGGGGGGAGTTGGGCAGGGGGGAGAGGAGGATTTGGGGGTGTTGAGAGGGGTTTTGGGGTGGGGGGGGTTTTGAGGGGGTTTGGGGGAGTTTGGGGGGGGCTTGGGGGGGGTTTTACCTTCTTGCCAATGAGTTTCTTGCGCAGGAACTCGCGTGCCTCAAACATGTAGGGGATGTCATACAGGGGTCGCAGCTTCCTGTTCTTGTCCTATAGAATTTGGGGGGGCGGGGGGAGAAGGGTGAGGAGGTGAGAAACTGCCCCACAAACCCCCCCCCCCCTCAAAATCCTCATGGAGGGATGGGGGGAGCCCATAGCATTATAAGCGTTATACCTTTGGGGGGTCAATGCAGACATATGGGGGGGGAAAGGGGAGTCCAAAATCCCATTGCTTCCAATCATAGCATCACCCCTAAATATGGGGGGGGTCTGCAATAGGGTGGGGGGGGTCCAAAATCCCACTGTCCATAGCATCATCCCTATAATATGGGGAGGGGGGGTCTGCAATGGGATGGGGGGGTCCAAAATCCCACTGTCCATAGCATCAACCCTAAATATGGAGAGGGGGGATCTGCAATAGGGTGGGGGGGGGTCCAAAATCCCACTGTCCAAAGCTTCAACCCTATAATATGGGGGGGGCTGCAGTGGGGTGAGGGGGTCCAAAATCCCATTGCTCCCAACCACAGCATCACCCCTAAATATGGGGGGGGGTCTGCAATAGGGTGGGGGGGTCCAAAATCCCACTGTCCATAGCTTCGACCCTATAATATGGGGAGGGGGGGGGCTCTGCAGTGGGGTGGGGGGGTCCAAAATCCCATTGTCCATAACATCACCCTTAAATATGGGGGACGTCTGCAATAGGGTGGGGGTGTCCAAAATCCCATTACCCCCAACCATAGAAACACCCCTAAATATGTGGGGGGGTCTGCAATAGGGTGGGGGGGTCCAAAATCCCACTGTCCATAGCATCATCCCTATAATATGGGGGGAAGGGGGGAGGGCAAAATCCCATTCCCCCCCCCATAGCATCACCCCTAAATGTGGGACACAAAAAGGGACACAGAGTGGGATGCAATGGGATGCAATGGGGGGAGGCAGTGGGACGTGGGGGGGGCAGAATGCAATGGGAATTGGGGAGGGGGTGGAAAGAGGGATGGGGAGGGGGTGCAAAGGGATGCAGTGGGGATGCAATGGGAAATGGGGGGCAGAATGCAATGGGAAATGGGGAGGGGGTGCAAAAAGAATTGGGGAGGGGGTGTAAAGGGATGCAGGAGGGTTGCAATGGGAAATGGGGAGGGGATGCAATGGGAATTGGGGAGGGGGTGCAATGGGAAACGGGGAGGGGGAGGTGTGAAGGGATGCAGGAGGGTTGCAATGGGAAATGGGGAGGGGATGCAATGGGAATTGGGGAGGGGGTGGAAAGGGATGCAGAAGGGTTGCAATGGGAAATGGGGAGGGGATGCAATGGGAATTGGGGAGGGGGTGCAATGGGAAATGGAGAGCAGAATGCAAAAAGGGATGGGGAGGGGTGCAAAGGGATGCAGTGGGAATGGAAAGGGAAATGGGGGGCAGAATGCAATGGGAATTGGGGAGGGGGTGCAATGGGAAATGGGGAGGGGGTGTGAAGGGATGCAGAAGGGTTGCAATGGGAAATGGGGAGGGGGTGCAATGGGAATTGGGGAGGGGGTAAATGGGACATGGGAGGGGGTGCAGAGAGAGATGGGGAGGGGTGTAAAGGGATGCAGTGGGGATGCAATGGGAAATGGGGAGCAGAATGCAATGGGAATTGGGGAGGGGTGCAAAAAGAATTGAGGAGGGGGTGCAAAGGGATGCAGGAGGGTTGCAATGGGAAATGGGGAGGGGATGCAATGGGAATTGGGGAGGGGGTGCAATGGGAGATGGGGAGGGGCTACAAAGGGATGCAGAAGGGAAGCAATGGGAAATGGGGAGGGGATACAATGGGAATTGGGGAGGGGGTGCAATGGGAAATGGAGAGCAGAATGCAAAAAGGGATGGGGAGGGGTGTAAAGGGATGCAGTGGGAATGGAAAGGGAAATGGGGGGCAGAATGCAATGGGAATTGGGGAGGGGGTGTGAAGGGATGCAGAAGGGATGCAATGGGAAATGGGGAGGGGGTGCAATAGGAATTGGGGAGGGGGTGCAAAAAGGGATGGGGAGGGGGTGTAAAGGGATGCAGTGGGGATGGAAAGGGAAATGGGGAGCAGAATGCAATGGGAATTGGGGAGGGAGTGTAAAGGGATGCAGGAGGGATGCAATGGGAACTGGGGAGGGGGTGCAATGGGAAATGGGAGGGGGTGCAGAGAGAGATGGGGAGGGGGTGCAGAGGGATATGAGGGGATGGAAAGGGAAATGGGGAGCAGGATGAAATGGGAATTGGGGAGGGGGTGCAAAAAGAGATGGGGAGGGGGTGTAAAAGGATATGAGGGGGATGGAATGGGAAATGGGGAGGGGGTGCACAGAGAGATGGGGAGGGGTGTAAAGGGATGCAGTGGGGATGCAATGGGAAATGGGGGGCAGAATGCAATGGGAAATGGGGAGGGGATGCAATGGGAGATGGGGAGGGGGTGGAAAGGGATATGAGGGGGATGCAGTAGGAAATGGGGAGCAGGATGAAATGGGAATTGGGGAGGGGGTGCAATGGGAATTGGGGAGGGGGTGGAAAGAGGGATGGGGAGGGGGTGTAAAGGGATGCAGTGGGGATGCAATGGGAAATGGGGGGCAGAATGCAATGGCAAATGGGGAGGGGTGCAAAGATGCACCCACCCTGGGGTCTGCACCGAGCTGTTGGGATCCCCCACCCCCACCTCCTTTGCTGATGCAGACGAGGGCACCAGAGGACACCGAAGGACCCCCTGTGGCATCGAGCTGCTGCCACCCCTTCCCAATCAGCTCCTAACGAGGCACGCCGCCAGCTCCATTTGCTGATTGCAGCCCCGCTGCCAGCAAGCATTTCCCTGCAGCACACAATAAATGCATGCAGGGGAACGCCTGCAGCGTGCAACCCCAGGCACCAAGCAACTCCCTGCAAAGCAACGGGCTGCTTGCTGCAACCCCGGCTGCTTGCTGCACCCTGGTTGCTTCCAGCAACCCCAGCTGCTTGTTGCATGACAGCTGCATGCTGCACTGTTTGCTCCTTGCAATCCCAGCTGCTTGCTGCACCCTGGTTGCTTTCTGCAACCCCAGCTGCATGCTGCACCCTGGTTGCTTCCTGCAACCCCAGTTGCTTCATTTACCCTGTTTGTTTCTTGCAATCCCAGCTGCTTGTTGCATGACAGTTGCTTTGTTGCACCCTGCTTGCTTCCTGCAACCCCAGTTGCATGCTGCACTGTTTGTTCCTTGCAATCCCAGCTGCTTGCTGCACCCCGGTTGCTTTCTGCAACCCCAGCTGCATGCTGCACCCTGGTTGCTTCCTGCAACCCCAATTGCTTGATTTACCCTGTTTGTTTCTTGCAATCCCAGCTGCTTGTTGCATGACAGTTGCTTGTTGCATCCTGGTTGCTTTCTGCAACCCAAGTTGCATGCTGCACCCTGGTTGCTTCTTGCAACCCCAGTTGCATGCTGCACCCTGGTTGCTTCCAGCAACCCCAGCTGCTTGTTGCATGACTGTTGCTTGCTGCACCCTGCTTGCATCTTGCAACCCCAGCTGCTTGTTGCATCCTGGTTGCTTTCTGCAACCCCAGTTGCATGCTGCACCCTGGTTGCTTCCAGCAACCCCAGCTGCTTGTTGCATGACTGTTGCTTGCTGCACCCTGCTTGCATCTTGCAGTCCCAGCTGCTTCTTGCACCCTGGTTGCTTCCTGCAACCCCAGTTGCATGCTGCACTGTTTGCTCCTTGCAATCCCAGCTGCTTCTTGCACCCTGGTTGCTTCCAGCAACCCCAGCTGCTTATTGCATGACAGTTGCTTGCTGCACCCTGCTTGCTTCTTGCAGTCCCAGCTGTTTCTTGCACCCTGGTTGCTTCCTGCAACCCCAGTTGCATGCTGCACTGTTTGCTCCTTGCAATCCCAGCTGCTTGCTGCACCCTGGTTGCTTCTTCCAACCCACAGCTGCTTGCTGCATGACTGTTGCTTGCTGCACCCTGGTTGCTTCTTGCAATCCCAGCTGTTTCTTGCACCCTTGCTGCTTCCTGCAACCCCAGCTGCTTGCTGCAGCCCAACTATTTGCTGCACCCCAGCTGCTTCTTGCACCCCAGTTGCATCCTGCAACCCCAACCACTTGCTGCACCCCGATTCCTTGCTGCACCCTGGTTGCAGAAGGGCCGTGGAGGAGCTTGCAAAGCAGCAGGGTTAGGATGCACGCAGCAAATCCCTGCTGCACTGCAAAGCTCCGAGGCAGCCAGCGCTGCTCCGGCTCCCGTCTGCTGCTCTGCACTCAGCCAAAGCCCTGTGCAAACACCAATTAATCTTTGCTAACGAACTCCAGATTTATTGCTTGTTGAAGTGCCTGTCTGGCACGGACTGTTGAGTCTCTGATCCCATTCAAGGCTGCTTTTGGGAAGGGGGGGCAGGGGGGGAGCAGAGCTGGGGGCTCAGATACTGCTTGCAATTGCAATCAGCCCCGCATCCTGCATCACGCATGGAGCAGCCTGCAGCCTGCAGCCCACGTCCTGCATCCCAAATCTCACATTTCACATCCTGCATCCCAAATCTCACAGCCCAAATCCCAAATCTCACTTTTCACATCCCGCGTCCCAAATCTCACATCTCCCATCCAGCATCCCAAATCTCACATCCCAATCCTGCATCCCAAATCTCACATCTCACATCCCGCATCCCAAATCTCACATCCTAATCCTGCATCCCAAATCTCTCATCCCAATCCTGCATCCCAAATCTCACATCCCAATCCTGCATCCCAAATCTCACATCTCACATCCTGCATCCCAAATCTCACATCCCAATCCTGCATCCCAAATCTCACATTTCACATCCCAAATCTCACATCCCACATCCTGCATCCCAAATCTCACATCCTGCATCCTCCATCCCAAATCTCACATCCCAATCCTGCATCCCAAATCTCACATCCCACATCTCACATCCCACATCCCAAATCCCAAATCTCACATCCCATATCCCCCATCAGACATCCCAAATCTCACATCTCACGTGGCAAATCCTGCATCCCAAATCCCCCCATCCCACATCCTGCATCCCAAATCTCACATCTCACATCCCGCATCCCAAATCTCACATCCCACATCCTGCATCCCAAATCTCACATCCCACATGCCGCATCCCAAATCTCACATCCTGCATCCCAAATCTCACATCCCAATCCTGCATCCCAAATCTCACATCCCAAATCTCACATCTCACATCCCACATCCCAAATCTCACATCCTGCATCCCATATCTCACATCTCAATCCTGCATCCCAAATCTCACATCCCACACCCTGCATCCCAAATCTCACATCCTGCATCCCACATCCCAAATCTCCACATCCTCATCCCACATCCCTACTGCATCCTAAATCCACATCCCATCTCACATCCCACATCCCAATCCCACACTCCACATCCTGCATCCCAATCTCACATCCTCATCCTGACATCCCACATCTCCATCCCAACTCTCCCACATCTCACATCCTGCATCCCCACAATCTACATCTCACATTCCTGCACCCAAATCCCACATCTCACATCCACATCCCAAATCTCACATCCCACATCCCAAATCTCACATCCCCACATCCCGCATCCCAAATCCACCTCATCCCATCCCTTCACACTCTCATGCCAATCACCAAATCCTACATCCCATCCACATCCCCATCGCAAATCCCAAATCCATCCCACCTATCCCAAACCCATCCTGCAACCTGCATCCCAATCCATCCTCACATCCCATCGCATCCAATCCACATCCTGCCATCCCAAATCTCACATCCACCATCCCTGCATCCCACAATCTCACATCCCACATCCTGTCCACCACACCACTCTCACATCCCATCCATTCCCAAATCTCACATCCCACATCCTCCATCCCAAATCTCACATCTCACATCCTGCATCCCAAATCTCACATCTCACATCCTGCACCCCAAATCTCACATCCTACATCCCAAATCTCACATCCCGCATCCCAAATCTCAACATCTCACATCCCAAATCTCACATCCCACACCCTGCATCCCAAATCTCACATCCCACATCCTGCATCCCAAATCTCACATCTCACATCCCTGCATCCCAGATCTCCCATCCTGCATCCCAAATCTCACATCCTGCATCCCACATCCTCCATCCCAAATCTCACATCTCACGTCCCGCATCCCAAATCTCACATCCCAATCCTGCACCACAAATCTCACATCCTGCATCCCAAATCTCACATCCCACATCCCACATCCCAAATCTCACATCCCACATCCTCCATCCCAATTCTCACATCTCACATCCTGCATCCCAAATCCCACATCCCGCATCCCAAATCTCAAATCTCACATCCCAAATCTCACATCCCACATCCTGCATCCCAAATCTCACATCCCACATCCTCCATCCCAAATCTCACATCCCAATCCTGCATCCCAAATCTCACATCCCACATCCTACATCCCAATTCTCACATCTCACATCCTGCACCCCAAATCTCACATCCCGCATCCCAAATCTCAAATCTCACATCCCAAATCTCACATCCCACATCCTGCATCCCAAATCTCACATCCTGCATCCCAAATCTCACATCCCAATCCTGCATCCCAAATCTCACATCCCGCATCCTGCATCCCAAATCTCACATCCCGCATCCCAAATCTCACATCTCACATCTCAATCCTGCATCCCAAATCTCACATCCCACATCCTGCATCCCAAATCTCCCATTGTGCGTCCCAAATCTCACATCCTGCATCCCGCATCCCACATCCCCATATTCCAAATCCCACATCCCACACCATCGCAAGTCCCACACCATCCCAACCCACACCCCACATCATCCCACCCCATATTCCACCACTGTCCCACTCTGGATGTCATCATTGTGCCACTTTGGGTGCCACTCTGGATGCCACCACTGTCCCACTCTGGATGCCACCATTATCCCACCCTGGATGCCACCACTGTGCCACACTGGATGCCACCACTGTCCCACTCTGGATGCCACTCTGGATGCCACCACTGTCCCTCACTGGATGTCACAGCTGTGCCACATCAGATGCCATCACAGAGCCACACTCAATGCCATCACTGTGCCACTCTGGATGCCATCCCTGTCCCACACTGGATGCTTCCACCATGCCAGACTGGATGCCACCACTGTGCCACACTCAATGCCACCACTGCGTCACACTGGATGCCAGTCTGGATATCATCACTGTGCCACACTGGATGCCACCACATCCCACACTGGATGTCACTGGCATGCCATGCTGGATGCCATCACTGTGCCACTCTGGATGCCACCACTGTGCCACTATGGATGTCACTGCCATGCCATGCTGGATGCCATCACTGTCCCACTTTGGATGCCATCATTGTGCCACTTTGAGTGCCACTCTGGATGCCACCACTGTGCCACTCTGGATGCCATCACTGTGCCACTTTGGATCCCACTCTGGATGCCACTCTGGATGCCATCACTGTGCCACTCTGGATGCCATCACTGTGCCACACTGGATGTCACTGCCATGTCATGCTGGATGCCACCACTGTCCCTCACTGGATGCCACAGCTGTGCCACATCAAATGCCATCACTGTGCCACACTCAATGCCACCACTGTGCCACACTGGATGTCACTGCCATGACTGTCCCACTCTGGATGCCACCATTGTGCCACTCTGGATGCCACCACTGTCCCACACTGGATGCCATCACTGTCCCACTTTGGATGCCACTCTGGATGCCACCACTGTCCCACTCTGGATGCCATCACTGTCCCACTCTGGATGCCACTCTGGATGCCACCACTGTCCCACTCTGGATGCTACAGCTGTGCCACATCAGATGCCATCACAGAGCCACACTCAGTGCCATCACTGTGCCACTCTGGATGCTTCCACCATGCCATACTGGATGCCACCACTGTGCCACACTCAATGCCACCACTGTGCCACTCTGGATGCCAATCTGGATATCATCACTGTGCCACACTGGATGCCACCACATCCCACACTGGATGTCACTGCCATGCCATGCTGGATGCCATCACTGTCCCACTTTGGATGCCATCATTGTGCCACTTTGGGTGCCACTCTGGATGCCACCACTGTGCCACTCTGGATGCCATCACTGTCCCACTCTGAATGCCACTCTGGATGCCACCACTGTGCCACACTGCATGTCACTGCCATGCCATGCTGGATGCCACCACTGTCCCACTCCGGATGCCACTCTGGATGCCACCACTGTGCCACACTCAATGCCACCACTGTGCCACACTGGATGCCAGTCTGGATATCATCACTGTGCCACACTGGATGCCACCACATCCCACACTGGATGTCACTGCCATGCCATGCTGGATGCCACCACTGTGCCACACTGGATGTCACTGCCATGCCTGTCCCACTCTGGATGCCACCACTGTGCCACTTTGGATGCCACCATGCCACCACTGTGCCACACTGGATGCCATCACTGTCCCACTCTGGATGCCACACTGGATGTCACTGCCATGCCATGCTGGATGCCACCACTGTCCCACTCTGGATGCCACCACTGTGCCACTTTGGACACCACCACTGTTCCACACTGGATGCCATCCTGTCCCACTCTGGATGCCACTCTGGATGCCACCACTGTGCCACACTGGATGTCACTGCCATGTCACACTGGATGCCACCACTGTGCCACACTGGATGTCACTGGCATGTCACACTGGATGCCATCACTGTGCCACTCTGGATGCCACCACTGCCCCACACTGGATGTCACTGCCATGCCATGCTGGATGCCATCACTGTCCCACTTTGGATGCCATCATTGTGCCACTTTGGGTGCCACTCTGAATGCCACCACTGTGCCACTCTGGATGCCATCACTGTCCCACTCTGGATGCCATCACTGTGCCACTTTGGATCCCACTCTGGATGCCACTCTGGATGCCACCACTGTGCCACTCTGGATGCCATCACTGTCCCACACTGGATGCCACAGCTGTGCCACATCAAATGCCATCACAGAGCCACACTCAATGCCACCACTGTGCCACCCTGGATACCACCACAGTACCCCACTGCATGCCAGCCTTGATGCCACCACTGTGTCACACTCAATGCCACCACCGTGCCACTATGGATGCCAACCCTGTCCCTCACTGGATGCTTCCACCATGCCATACTGGATGCCATCACTGTGCCACACTCAATGCCACCACTGCGCCACACTGGATGTCACTGGCATGCCTGTCCCACTCTGGATGCCACCATTGTGCCACTCTGGATGCTACCACTGTTCCACACTGGATGCCATCCTGTCCCACATTGGATGCCACTCTGGATGCCACCACTGTGCCACACTGGATGCCACCATTGTGCCACTCTGGATGCCACTCTGGATGCCACCACTGTGCCACTCTGGATGCCATCACTGTCCCACATTGGATGCCACTCTGGATGCCACCACCGTGCCACACTGACTGTCACTGCCATGCCATGCTGGATGCCACCACTGTGCCACTCTGGATGCCACTCTGGATGCCACCATTGTGCCACTCTGGATGCCACCATTGTGCCACTCTGGATGCCACTCTGGATGCCACCACTGTGCCCCCTGGATTGCCATCACCTGTCCCACATTGGATTGCCAATTGATGCCCCCCACCGTGCCCACACGACTGTCCCTTGCCATCCATGCTGGATGCCACCACTGTGCCACTCTGGATGCCACTCTGGATGCCACCACTGTGCCACTCTGGATGCCACAGATGTCACCACGGCGTCACACTGAATGCCACCACTATCCCACACTGGATGCCACCACTGTGCCACTCTGGATGCCACAGCAGCCCGATCTGTTCCCCACTTCCCCCCAATTTCCCCCACTCTCCCACTGCCACGAAGCAGAGCCCAGGTCGCAGCCATGGGTTTTCCTCTCGGCCGTGCAGAAATGGAAACCAACCAACCCACAAGGCTAATTAGCCGTACTTAATTAACGGTGTGCGCCCGAGGAAGTCGGTTTATTATCAAGGAAATCAATGCATTAACCTTCATTTTTGGAGCTCCTTTCAGAAGGGGGGGGAAGGGGGGGGGAGCTGGATTGTGCACATCCAGCGCCAACGCAATTAGCGAAGCTCGTTAGTTGTTCAGCAATTAGCGCAGCAAATTGGCATGCGGTGACATGGAGAGAGGTTCAACACGGAGCTGTGGGGCTGCAGGGGGAGGGCAGGACCCCCAGCAAGGCTCTGCCCCCCCCCCCAGCCCTTCCTTCCCCCTCCTTCCCCCCTCCTTCCCCCTCCTTCCCCTTCCCTTCCCTTCCCTTCCCTTCCCTTCCCTTCCCTTTTTTTTTTTTTTTTTTTTTTTTTTCCCTTTTTCCCTTTCCCTTTCCCTTCCCAGCCCTTCCTTCCCTCCCCTCCCCAACCTCGCTCCAATGCTTTGCCCTCCAGAGCTTCTGGACCATCCCTCCCCATCAGCATCATGCAACAGTTCTTCCTTCTCACCCCAGCTCTACAGCCTTCCATCCTTGTGCATCCTTCCATCCTTCCATCTGTCTGTCCATCCCCCCATCTATGTGTCCATCCATCCATCCATAACTCCATCCATCATCTCTTTATCCATCCCTCAGTCCAACCATCCATCCCTCTATCCCTCCATCCCTCCATCCATCCATCCCTCCATCCATTCCTCCATCCATCCATTCCTCCATCCATCCCTCCATCCATCCATCCATCCATCCATCCATCCATCCATCCATCCCTCCATCCTTCCCTTCCTCCCTCCTTCTCTCCATCCTTCTTTCCAACCATTCATCCCTTTATCCATCCCTCTGTCCCTCCATCCTTCTTTCCATCCACCCATCCGTCCATCCATCCGTTTACCCATCCCTCCACCATCCATCCCTTCATTCATCCCTCCATCCACCCATCCATTCTTCTTTCCATCCCTCCATCCACCCATCCATCCTTCTCTTTATCCATCCATCCCTCTATCCTTCCATCCATCCCTTTATCAATCCCTCCATCCTTCCATCAGTCCCTCCATCCTTCCATCCATCCCTCCATCCATCCCTCCATCCATCCATCCATCCACCCATCCATCCATCCATCCATCCATCCTTCCCTTCCTCCCTCCTTCTCTCCATCCTTCTTTTCAACCGTTCATCCCTTTATCCATTCCTATGTCCTTCCATCCTTCTTTCCATCCACCCATCCCCTTGAACCATCCCCTCCGTCCCCCATCCCCCTCCTCTTTCTCCCTTCCATCCTTCCATCCATCCATTTACCCCATCCCTCCAACCATCCTGCCCCCCCTCAACCACCCCATTCCTTCTTTCCATCCCTCCATCCTTCCATCCACCCTTCTCTTTATCCATCCATCCCTACATCCTTCCATCAATCCCTTTATCAATCCCCACCCCTCCCTCCAATCCCTCCCCCCTCCACCCCTCCCCTTCCTTCCTCCTTCTCCTCCTCCTTTCTTCTCAACCAATCACCCCTTTACCAAACCCTATGGCCTTCCACCTTCTTTTAATCCAACCCATTTTTCCCCCGTCCAATCCATTCCGTTTACCCATCCCTCCACCATCCATCCCTTCATTCATCCCTCCATCCACCCATCCATTCTTCTTTCCATCCCTCCATCCACCCATCCATCCTTCTCTTTATCCATCCATCCCTCTATCCTTCCATCCATCCCTTTATCAATCCCTCCATCCTTCCATCAATCCCTCCATCCTTCCATCCATCCCTCCATCCATCCATCCATTCATCCATCCATCCATCCATCCCTCCATCCCTCCATCCTTCCCTTCCTCCCTCCTTCTCTCCATCCTTCTTTCCAACCATTCATCCCTTTATCCATTCCTATGTCCCTCCATCCTTCTTTCCATCCACCCATCCCTTTATCCATCCCTCCATCCCTCCCTCCATCCTTCCATTCATCCGTTTACCCATCCCTCCACCATCCATCCCTTCCTTCATCCCTCCATCCACCCATCCATTCTTCTTTCCATCCCTCAGTCCGTCCAATCCATCCATCCATCCATCCATCCATCCATCCCTCAGTCCATCCATCCATCCCTCCATCCATCCTTCCTTCCCTTCCTCCCTCCTTCTCTCCATCCTTCTTTCCAACCATTCACCCCTTTATCCGTCCCTCTGTCCCTCCATCCTTCTTTCCATCCCTTTATCCATCCCTCCATCCCCCCCTCGCTCCATCCTTCCATCTGTTTACCCATCCCTCCACCATCCATCCCTTCCTTCATCCCTCCATCCACCCATCCATCCTTCCTTCTTTCCATCCTGTCATTTATCCTTCTTTTTATCCATCCAACCCTCTCTCCTTCCATCCATCCATACCTCCATCCTTCCATCCATCCATCTCTCCATCCCTCTCTCCGTTCTCCTTCCCTGATGCTACGCCTGTAAGCATCCCATGATTCTGGGATTCTTCTCCTCCATGACTCCAAGATTCCATGATTCTTTACCTCTATCATTCCATGAATTCTTGATTCCATGATTGAAGGATTCCATGTTTCTGTGCCTCTAGGAATCCATTATTTGTCATTCTATACCTCTAGGAATCCGTGATTCTACGCCTCTATGGTTCCATGAATCCATAATTCCATGATTCTGGGCTTCTCTGATTTCATGATTTTGGGATTCCACGTTTCTATGGTCTATTCCACATCTCTACGAATCCATGATTTTGGGATTCTTTATCTCTACAATTCATGAATCCATGATTCTGTGATTCTATGCCTCTATAAATCCCTGATACAGTGATTCAATGCCTCTGTGATTCCATGAATCCATGATCCTATGTCTCTACAATTCCATGAATCCCGAATTCTGGGATTCCATGATGCTATGCCTCTAAGAATCCATGATTCTGGGTTTCTATGCCTCTATGACTTCAAGATTCCATGACTCTGTGATCCTATGTCACCATGATTCCGTGATTCTGGCATTCTATGCCTCTATGATTGCATGAATCCATGCTTCTGGAATTTTATGACTCCATGATTCCATGATTCTTTGCCTCTATGATTCCATGACTCCACCATTCTGGGATTCTCTGCCTCTATGGCGCCACAATTCTGGGATTCTTTGCCTCTATGATTTCATGAATCCACGATTCTGGGATTCTATTCCACTACGATCCCATGATTCTGGGATCCTTTGCCTCTATGATTCCACAAATCCATGATTCTGGAATTTTATGACTCCATGATTCCATGATTCTTTGCCTCTATAATTCCACGAATCCATCATTCTGGGATTCTCTGCCTCTATGATGCCACAATTCTGGGATTCTTTGCCTCTATGATTTCATGAATCCACGATTCTGGGATTCTATTCCTCTACGATCCCATGATTCTGGGATCCTTTGCCACTATGATTCCACAAATCCATGATTCTGGCACTCTACGACTCCATGATTCCATGGTTCTTTGCCTCTACGACTCCATGAATCCATCATTCTGGGATTCTCTGCCTCTGTGACGCCACAATTCCGGGATTCTTTGCCTCTGTGATGCCATGAATCCATCATTCTGGGATTCTTTGCCTCTATGACGCCACAATTCTGGGATTCTTTGCCTCTATGATTTCATGAATCCACGATTCTGGGATTCTATTCCTCTACGATCCCATGATTCTGGGATTCTTTACCACTATGATCCCACAAATCCATGATTCTGGGACACTGTGACTCCATGATTCCATGATTCTTTGCCTTTATGGTTCCATGAATCCATCATTCTGGGATTCTCTGCCTCTATGATTTCATGAATCCACGATTCTGGGATTCTATTCCTCTATGATCCCATGATTCTGGGATCCTTTGCCACTATGATTCCACAAATCCATCATTCTGGAATTCTGTGACTCCATGATTCCATGATTCTTTGCCTCTATGATTCCATGAATCCCTCATTCTGGGATTCTCTGCCTCTATGATGCCACAATTCCGGGATTCTTTGCCTCTGTGATGCCATGAATCCATCATTCTGGGATTCTTTGCCTCTATGACGCCACAATTCTGGGATTCTTTGCCTCTATGATTTCATGAATCCACGATTCTGGGATTCTATTCCTCTACGATCCCATGATTCTGGGATTCTTTACCACTATGATCCTACAAATCCATGATTCTGGGACACTGTGACTCCATGATTCCATGATTCTTTGCCTTTATGGTTCCATGAATCCATCATTCTGGGATTCTCTGCCTCTATGATTTCATGAATCCACGATTCTGGGATTCTATTCCTCTATGATCCCATGATTCTGGGATCCTTTGCCACTATGATTCCACAAATCCATCATTCTGGAATTCTGTGACTCCATGATTCCATGATTCTTTGCCTCTATGATTCCATGAATCCCTCATTCTGGGATTCTCTGCCTCTATGATGCCACAATTCTGGGATTCTTTGCCTCTATGATTTCATGAATCCATGATTCTGGAATTCTATTCCTCTACGATCCCATGATTCTGGGATTCTTTACTACTATGATTCCACAAATCCATCATTCTGGCACTCTATGACTCCATGATTCCATGATTCTTTGCCTCTTTAATTCCAGGAATCCATCATTCTGGAATTCTCTGCCTCTGTGACGCCACAATTCTGGGATTCTTTGCCTCTATGATTTCATGAATCCACGATTCTGGGATTCTATTCCTCTACGATCCCATGATTCTGGGATTCTTTGCCACTATGATTCCACAAATCCATGATTCTGGCACTCTATGACTCCATGATTCCATGATTCTTTGCCTCTATGATTCCACGAATCCATCATTCTGGGATTCTCTGCCTCTATGACGCCACAATTCTGGGATTCTTCGCCTCTATGATTTCATGAATCCATGATTCTGGGATTCTATTCCTCGATGATTCCATGACTGGGATTCTTTGCCTCTATGATTTCACCAACCCATGACTCTGGGATTCTGCTCCTCTATGATTTCATAATTCCATGATTCTTTGCCACTACAATTCCATTAATCCATCATTCTGTGATTCTATGACTCCACGATTCTGGGATTCTATGCCTCTACGACCCCATGAATCCATCATTCTGGGATTCTCTGCCTCTATGATTCCACAAATCCATGCTTCTGGAATTCTATGACTCCATGATTCCATGGTTCTTTGCCTCTATAATTCCACGAATCCATCATTCTGGAATTCTCTGCCTCTATGATGCCACAATTCTGGGATTCTTTGCCTCTATGATTTCATGAATCCATGATTCTGGGATTCTATTCCTCTATGATCCCATGATTCTGGGATCCTTTGCCACTATGATTCCATAAATCCATGATTCTGGAATTCTATGACTCCATGATTCCATGATTCTTTGCCTCTATAATTCCAGGAATCCATCATTCTGGGATTCTCTGTCTCTGTGACGCCACAATTCTGGGATTCTTTGCCTCTGTGATGCCATGAATCCATCATTCTGGGATTCTATTCCTCTACGATCCCATGATTCTGGGATTCTTTACCACTATGATCCCACAAATCCATGATTCTGGGATACTGTGCCTCCATGATTCCATGATTCTTTGCCTCTATGGTTCCATGAATCCCTCATTCTGGGATTCTCTGCCTCTGTGACGCCACAATTCTGGGATTCTTTGCCTCTATGATGCCATGAATCCATCATTCTGGGATTCTTTGCCTCTATGACGCCACAATTCTGGGATTCTTTGCCTCTATGATTTCATGAATCCATGATTCTGGGATTCTATTCCTCTACGATCCCATGATTCTGGGATTCTTTACCACTATGATCCCACAAATCCATGATTCTGGGACACTGTGACTCCACGATTCCACGATTCTTTGCCTCTATGATGCCATGACTCCACGATTCTGGGATTCTCTGCCTCTATGATTTCACGAATCCACCATTCTTGAATTCTATGCCTCTATGACTCCATGAATCCATGATTCTGGGATTCTCTGCCTCTGTGACGCCACGATTCTGGGATTCTATTCCTCTACGATGCCACGACTGGGACTCCTTGCCTCTATGATTTCATGAATGCATGAATCTGGGATTCTATTCCTCTACGATCCCATGATTCTGGCATTGTCTCTATGAACTACGAGATCCCATGATTCTTTATCTCTATGATCCCATGAATCCATGATTCTGGGATTCCATGACTGCATTACTGCATGATTCTGCAATTCTATGCCTCTCTGATTCCATGAACCCACGAGTCTGGGATGCTGGCATTCTATGCCTCTGTGATTCCATGATTGTATGAATCCACGATTCTGGGATCCCAAAATCCCACGCCTCTATGAATCCACGATTTTCGGATTCTGTACCTCTGTGATTCCATCGATCCATGATTCTATGCCTCTATAAATCCATCATACGGTGATTCAATGCCTCTGTGATTCCAGAACACTGAGTGCTCGTTGCACACGACGTGCTCTCCCACGCCTTGCACTATCGCACGCCATGCACTATTGCACACGTTGCACCGTTGCACGCCACGTGCTGCCCCTTCTGGATGCACTCCAGCACACCGTGCACCACTGCACCCAGTGCAACGCCTCCCTCTCCTCCTGCTCACTCGCAGCGTCCCCCTGCGTGCTGCACATTGCACGCTGCAAGGGCTGCAGCTTTGCACGATCTGCCCGGGGCAATCCATGCAGCAGAAGAGCTGCTTTCACCCAGGGAGCAATCAAACCCCCATCAAATATTGATGGGGAACCTCAGCGCTCGCTCTGTGCCCTACAACCCCCCTGAATGCAGCCCTGCTTTGCCCATTAAGCCGCTGGTACGCGATCCACGGATGAGTTACCACGATTCGTGTAGCAGCAATTAAGTGGAGATGAGACACTGATGAGCAGCGGGTTTGTTCCTCGTTAATCTTTCATGCTCGTTGAGTGCAGAGCAGCGTGGCGGCGTGCAACGGCTGCTCGGTAAGTGGTGCAACAGAGCAGTGATGCCCTGAGCTTGGGGGGGTCACAACAGCGCGGCAGGGATGGCAGGGAACGTGGCAGGGGATGGGGGACCAGGGGGCTGTAGGATTGTGGGATTGTGGGATCGTGGTTGGGACTGGAGGATCTTGAAGGTCCCTTCCATCCCAAGTGGTTCTATGGGATCACGGGGTTGTGAGATGGTGGAAATGTGGTTGGAACTGGAGGATCTTGAAGGTCCCTTCCAACCCAAGAGCTTGGAGGTTTCTTCCAACCAAAGATTCTATGATTCCATGAAAGCCATGATTCTATGGGATCATGGGATCGTGGAAATGTGGGACTGTGGAATCGTGGAATCAAGGAAGCACTGAATCCTGGCATCATGGATTGTGATGGGATTGTGGTTGAAACTGGAGGATGTTGGAGGTCTCTTCCAACTCCAGTGGTTTCATGGGACCAAGGCATTGTGAGATCATGGAGATGTCAATGGAACTGGATGATGTTGGAGATCTCTTCCAACCAAAGCCATTCTATGGGATCATGGAATCAAGGAAGCACTGAATCCTGGCATTGGGGAATCATGGGATCATGGTTGGAACTGAATGATGTTGGAGGTCTCTTCCAATCCAAGTGGTTTTATGGGACCAAGGCATTGTGAGATCATGGAGATGTGGATGGAACTGGATGATGTTGGAGGTTTCTTCCAACCAAAGATTCTATGATTCCATGAAAGCCACGATTCTATGGGATCATGAGATCTTGGAAATGTGGGATTGTGGAATCGTGGAATCAAGGAAGCACTGAATCCTGGCATCCTGGAAGGATGGGATCGTGGTTGGAACTGGAGGATGTTGGAGGTCTCTTCCAACCAAAGTCATTCTATGGGATCATGGGATCATGGCAATGTGGGACTGTGGAATCGTGAAATCAAGGAAACACTGAATCCTGGCATCCTGGAATGATGGGATCGTGGTTGGAACTGGAGGATGTTGGAGGTCTCTTCCAACTCAAGTGGTTTCATGGGATCATGGGGTTGTGAGATCACGGAGATTTGGTTGGAACTGGATGATGTTGGAGGTCTCTTCCAACCAAAGCCATTCTATGGGATCATGGAATCAAGAAAGCACAGAATCCTGGCACTGGGGAATCATAGGATCATGGTTGGAACTGGATGATGTTGGAGGTCTCTTCCAACTCAAGTGGTTTTATGGGACCAAGGCATTGGGAGATCATGGAGATTTGGTTGGAACTGGATGATGTTGGAGGTTTCTTCCAACCAAAGATTCTATGATTCCATGAAAGCCACGATTCTATGGGATCATGAGATCTTGGAAATGTGGGATTGTGGAATCGTGGAATCAAGGAAGCACTGAATCCTGGCATCCTGGAAGGATGGGATCGTGGTTGGAACTGCATGATGTTGGAGGTCTCTTCCAACTCAAGTAGTTTTATGGGACCAAGGCATTGTGAGCTCATGAAGATTTGGTTGGAACTGGATGATGTTGGAGATCTCTTCCAACCAAAGATTCTATGATTCCACGAAAGCCATGATTCTATGGGATCATGGGATCTTGGAAATGGGGGATTGTGGAACTGTGGAATCAAGGAAGCACTGAATCCTGGCATCATGGAATGACGGGATCGTGGTTGGAACTGGAGGATCTTGAAGGGTCTCTTCCAACTCAAGAGGTTTTATGGGATCATGGGGTTGTGAGATCATGGAAATGTGGATGGAACTGGATGATGTTGGAGGTCTCTTCCAACCAAAGCCATTCTATGGGATCACGGGATCACAGAAATGTGGAATTGTGGAATCATGGAATCAAGGAAGCATTGAATCCTGGCATCATTTAATGATGGGATCATGGTTGGAACTGCAGAATCTTGAAGGTCCCTTGCAACCCAAGAGCTTTTATGGGATCCCAGGATCATGGGATCACAGAAATGTGGGACTGTGGAATCATGGAATCAAGGAAACACAGAATCCTGGCATTGAGGAATCATGGGATCATGGTTGGAACTGGAGGATCTTGGAGGTCTCTTCCAACTCAAGAGGTTTTATGGGATCTTGGGATCATGGAAATGTGGGATTGTGGAATCATGGAATCAAGGAAGCACTGAATCCTGGCATCATGGAATGATGGGATCGTGGTTGGGACTGGAGGATCTTGAAGATCCCTTCCAAGAGCTCCTATGGGATCACAGGATTGTGAGATCATGGAGATGTGGATGGAACTGGATGATCATGGAGGTCTCTTCCAATCCAAGTGGTTCTATGGGATCTTGGGATTGAGAGATCACGGAAATGTGGATGGAACTGGATGATGTTGGTCTCTTCCAACCAAAGCCATTTTATGGCATCACGGGATCACAGAAATGTGGGGTTGTGGAATCGTGGAATCAAGGAAACACAGAATCCTGGCACTGGGGAATCATGGGATCACGGTTGGAACTGGAGGATCTTGGAGGTCTCTTCCAACCAAAGCCATTTATGGGGTCATGGGATCATGGCAATGTGGGATTGTGGGATCATGGAATCAAGGAAGCAGAGAATCCTGACATTGGGGAATCATGGGATCGTGGTTGGAACTGGATGATGTTGGAGGTCTCTTCCAATCCAAGTGGTTCTATGGGATCTTGGGATTGAGAGATCATGGAAATGTGGATGGAACCGGATGATGTTGGAGGTCTCTTCCAACCAAAGCCATTCTATGGGATCACGGGATCACAGAAATGTGGGATTGTGGAATCGTGGAATCAAGGAAACACAGAATCCTGGCACTGGGGAATCATGGGATCATGGTTGGAACTGGAGGATCTTGGAGGTCTCTTCCAACTCAAGCCGTTCCATGGGATCGTGGGATGATGTAAGCATAGAATGAAGGAATCACAGAACAGCAGAATTGCATCCACTACCATCATGGGATCATGGAGTCACAGAATGGTGGACCCAAAGAACTGTGGTATCGTAGAGTAATGGAATCCTAGAATTGTGGAGTCATATAGTCATGGGATCATGAAGTCGTGGGGTCATGGAATCCTAGAATCACAGAATTGTGGAATTGTGGAATAATATTGAGACAATGGAGTCACAGAATCATGGAATCACAGAACCCCAGAATGGTTGGGTTGGGAGGGATCTTATGGATCACAGAGCTGTAGAATGGTTGGGTTGGGAGGGATCTTATGGATCATAGACCCACAGAATGGTTGGGTTGGAAGGGACCTTAATGATCATAGGGATGTAGAATGGTTGGTTTGGAAGGGACCTTATGGATCATAGAGCTGTAGAATGGTTGGGTTGGGAGGAATCTTATGGATCATAGAGGTGTAAAATGCTTGGGTTGGAAGGGATCTTATGGATCATAGAGCTGTAGAATGGTTGGGTTGGGAGGAACCTTATGGATCATAGAGCCGTAGAATAGTTGGGTTGGGAAGGATCTTATGGATCATAAACCTGTAGAATGGTTGGGTTGGGAGGAATCTTATGGACCATAAAGCTGTAGAATGGTTGGGTTGAGAGGAATCTTATGCACCATAGAGCTGTAGAATGGTTGGGTTGGGAGGAATCTTATGGACCATAAAGCTGTAGAATGGTTGGGTTGAGAGGAATCTTATGCACCATAGAGCTGTAGAATGGTTGGGTTGGAAGGACCCTCCCCAGCCCCATCCCATGGGGGGCTGGGTGCCCCCCATCAGCTCAGGCTGCACAGGACCCCATCCACAACCACGGGCATCAAGGATGAAGGCACTAAGAGGAGCCCAAAGCAACGGCAGAGCCATTGAGGGGCAATGAGCAAAAGGGAGAGGGGTTGGCAGCCCCCCTCCCCAGATGGGCAACGGGAGCACACCTGGAGCTCTGCTCTCCAACACCCCCATTCTGCCAGCATTCCCAATTAAGATATTCATTTAGATAAACGCCGGGATCAGTGCAGCTTGGCAGCACCCATTGGGCAAAGGCGACTCGCTCGAACGCAGAGCGCTAACGAGGTTCTGTAATTAAGCCGTCTGGGGGAATGAGCTCGTGATTAAAAAACACGCCCAGCTGAAATCAAGGTTTCCTCCACGTGCTGTGGGGATAAGGGAGCTGCTGGAACCCGGGGGAGAGGCACAGCTCTGAGTCACACCACGTCCCAACACGGCGCTGCATCCCGGGACCGGGGATGGACGGACAGACGGACGGACAGACAGCACAACCCACAGGACAGGAGGTGCTGAAGGGATGGAGCAGTGGGTGCCCAAAGTGTGAACCCCACTCTCCAGCCGCCCTAAAAAATGTGCCCCAAGAGCCGCTCGTGCCCCAAAAATGCCCCCCATCACTCCAAGCCCCGCATCCAGAGCTCAGCCAAAGGTGCACCCCCACCCCCTAAATCCACCAACCCCCGAATTCACAGCTCAGCCAACACCAGGGCAAGGTGCTCCGATCACCCTCAAGGTGCCCAGGGAACCCCTCGTGCCCAAGAAGTCCCCCCACTTACACCAAACCCCATCCCCTCTCCTCGCTCCCCTTTTACAGCCCCGCGTTTTGCAACTCCCAGCCCCGGCAGCAAAATGCGGGCGCAGCCAAGCCGGGGGGGGGATCCTCTCTTGCTCATTAAACTGCAGATTGCTTTCAAGCAAACGATCTGAAGGGGAAAAGAAGAAGGGGGGGGGAAACGTTATGCTGATGGTTGAGGTCACGCGGGCACGGAGAGCCGCGGGGCATCGCGCAGCGCCGGGCTTTTGCTGCAGGGTGCCGGCAGCCGTGGGCACGGGCTGCTATTTCGAGCTGCAGTCGTTTGCAAACGTCCCAGAGCATCTCAGGACGAGCTTCTGCTGTCCCCACGGGTCCCCCTCCTCCTGTGGGGGTGGAGGTGGCAGCAGCTCGGCCCCACATGGCAGAAGTTCTCGGAGGGGGGGGTCGCTCTGATTTTGGTGCCCAGCACGGCGCTGAGCCCTCATTGCTGCACCCAACGTGGATGCTTTGGGGTCAGGTTGTGTGGGGAGCTTGCATGGGACACCAGCCTGCCCCACACGGCCCCCCCCCCCCCCAGCTGCCAAGCATTGCTGAAGGGCACAGAGGACACAGAAAGATAAAGCAGTTCGAAGTGCTGCCTCTCCTGCTGGCGATGGGAGGGGATGCGATGCGATGGGAGGGGATGCGATGCGCAGGGATTGGGGAGGGGGGAGGGTCCTGAGCTGCATCGTGCTCTGGGGGGGAGGGGGGAACGGGATCTTGGGATGGGATCGTGGGGATGGGATCCTGGGGATGAGATCCTGGGGACAACGGCATCCCGAGGATGAGATCGTGGGGATGGGATAAGGGAGATGGGATCCTGAGGATGGGATCGTGGGGATGGGATTGTGGGGGTGGGATAATGGGGGTGGGATCACGGGGATGGGATCCTGGGGGTGGGATCCTGGGGGTGGGATAAGGGAGATGGGATCCTGAGGATAGCATCAAGGGGATGGGATCGTAGGGATGGGATTCTGGGGACGGGATCCTGGGGACAGGATCCTGGGGACAACGGCATCCTGAGGATGGGATCGTGGGGATGGGATCATGGGGGTGGGATCATGGGGGTGGGTCATGGGGGATGGGATCAAGGCGATGGGATCAAGGGGATGGGATAAGGGAGATGGGATCCTGAGGATAGCATCAAGGGGATGGGATCGTGGGGATGGGATTGTGGGGGTGGGATCATGGGGGTGGGATCACGGGGGATGGGATCGTGGGGATGGGATCGTGGGGATGGGAACCTAGGGATGAGGTCCTGGGGATGGGATCCTGGGGACAATGGCATCCTGAGGATGGGATCGTGGGGATGGGATCGTGGGGGTGCGATAATGTGGGTTGGGATCACGGGGGATGGGATCATGGGGGTGGGATCCTGGGGATGGGATCCTAGGGATGGAATCCTGGGGACAATGGCATCCTGGGGGTGGGATCATGGGGGTGGGATTATGGGGGATGAGATCCTGGGGATGGAATCATCTGGATGGGATCCAGGGGATGGGATAATGGGGACAACAGGATCCTGGGGACAACGGAATCCTGAGGATGAGATTATAGGGATGGGATAAGGGAGACGGCATCCTGAGGATGGGATCAAGCGGATGGGATCATGGGGGTGGGATCACGGGGGATGGGATCGTGGGGGTGGGATTGTGGGGATAGGATCCTGAGGATGGGATCCTGGGGATGAGATCCTGGGGACGGAATCCTGGGGACAACGGGATCCTGAGGATGGGATTGTGGGGGTGGGATAATGGGGGTGGGATCACAGGGAATAGGATCCTGGGGATGGGATCCTGGGAATGGGATCAAGGGGATGGGATCGTGGGGATGGGATCTGGGGGATGGGATCATCGGGATGGGATCCAGGGGATGGGATGGTGGGGACAACAGGATCCTGGGGACAACAGGATCTTGAGGATGAGATCATGGGGATGGGATAAGGGAGATGGGATCCTGAGGATGGGATCAAGCGGATGGGATTGTGGGGGTGGGATCCCATGGATGGGATCGTGGAGCTGGGATGGTGGGGATGGGAACCGGGGGATGGGATCATAGGGACAACGGGATCCTGAGGATGAGATCATGGGGATGGGATCGTGGGGATGGGATCGTTGGGATGGGATCGTGGGGATGGGATCCTGGGGACAACGGGATCCTGGGGACAACGGGATCCTGGGGATGAGATCATGGGGTTGGGATCATGGGGGTGGGACCTGGGGTCCACGTGCCACCATGCACCAAATGACACAGTTCTCCATATACCACCATGCACCAAGTGCCACCATGCCCCAACCCAGGTGCCACCAGGTGCCACCACGCACCAAGAGCCACGGTTCTCCAAGGACCACGAGGAACCAGGCGCCACCATGCCCCAACCCAGGTGCCACCGGGTGCCACCATGCACCAAGAGCCACCATTCCCCACGTACCACCATACCCCAGGTGCCACCAGGTGCCACCATGCACCAAGAGCCACGGTTGCCCACATACCACCATGCCCCAGGTGCCACCAGGTGCCAGCAGGTGCCACGATGCACCAAGTGCCACCATTCCCCATGTACCACCATGCCCCAGGTGCCACCAGGTGCCACCATGCACCAAGAACTACGGATCTTCACATACCCCAAGGCACCAAGTGCCACCACGCCCCACTCCAGGTGCCACCAGGTGCCACCACACCCCAGGTGCCATCAGGTACCAAGTACCACAGTTCTCCACGTGCCACCATGCCCCAGGTGCCACGGTTCTCCACGTACCACGATGCCCCAAGTACCACCGTGCCCCAGGTGCCCCATCCCTGGTTCTTACAGCTCGTCAGGGGACGTGGAAACAAGGGAACCACCCGGGGATGGGCAGACCCCCACCCCACGGCCACATCCCTGCCCTCACCTGCGCTGCATCGCCCTCCAGCCGCGGCGGTCGGATGCTGGACAGGTGGATGGTTTTGTGGTCACCAGAATTGAGCTTCACCACGATGGCGTCGGCGTTCAGCACCTGCATCACCTGAGGAGGGAGAGAGGGGTGGTGAGAGGGGGGGCTGGGACAGAGGGACGGAGGGACGGAGGGATGGATTTATGGAGTCGTGGATAGATGGAGGGACGGGTGGACAGATGGATGGATGGAGGGAGTTACGGACAGATGGATGGAGGGATGGACAGATGGAGGGAGGGATGGAGAAATGGATGGAGTTATGGACAGACGGATGTAGGGATGGATAGGTGGATGGATGGAGGGAGTTATGGACAGATGGATGGAGGGACGGACAGATGGAGGGAAGGAGGGAGGGAAGGAGGGAGAGATGGATGGAATTATGGACAGATGGATGTAGGGATGGATAGATGGATGGAGGGAGGGAGGGAGGGAGGGATGGATGGATGGATGCAGTTATGGACAGACAGATGTAGGGGCACATGGATGGATGGAGGGATGGATAGATGGATGTAGGGATGGACAGATAGACAGTGGATGAAGGAAAGCATGGATGGAGTTATGGACAGATGGATGGAGGGATGGAGGGAGGGAGAGAGGGAGGGAGGGATGAATGGACAGATTGATGTAGGGATGGATGGATGGATGGATGGATGGATGGATGGATGGATGGAGTTATGGACAGATGGACATAGGGACACATGGATGGATGGAGGGATGGAGTCACGGATGGATGGAGGGATGGATAGATGGATGGAGGGATGGACAGATGGATGGATGGATGGACAGTGGATGGAGGAAAGCATGGATGGAGTTATGGACAGATGGATGTAGGGATGGATGGATGGAGGGAGGGAGGGAGGGAGAGAGGGAGGGAGGGATGGACAGATTGATGTAGGGATGGACAGATGGATGGATGGATGGATGGAGTTATGGACAGATGGATGTAGGGATGGATGGATGGAGGGAGGGAGAGAGGGAGGGAGGGATGGACAGATTGATGTAGGGATGGATAGATGGATGGATGGATGGATGGAGTTATGGACAGATGGACGTAGGGACACATGGATGGATGGAGGGATGGAGTCACAGATGGATGGAGTCATGGATAGATGGATGGAGGGATGGACAGATGGATGGATGGATGGACAGTGGATGGAGGAAAGCATGGATGGAGTTATGGAATGATGGATGAAGGGATGGATACGAGGGTGGGTGGGTGGATGGATGGAGTTATGGACAGATGGACACATGGATGGATGGATGGATGGAGGGATGGAGTTATGGAGAGATGGATGTAGGGATGGACAGGTGGATGGATGGATGGATGGATGCAGTTATGGACAGATGGATGTAGGGACACATGGAGGGATGGAGTCACGGATGGATGGAGTCATGGATAGATGGATGTAGGGATGGACAGATGGATGGATGGATGGACAGTGAATGGAGGAAAGCACGGATGGACTCATGGAATGCTGGATGAAGGGATGGATACGAGGGTGGATGGATGGATGGATGGAGTTATGGACAGATGGACACATGGATGGATGGATGGGTGGGTGAATGGATGGACAGATGGACACACGGATGGATGATGGTGGGATGGATGGATGGATGGAGTTATAGAGAGATGGATGTAGGGATGGACAGATGGATGAACGGATGGATGGATGGATGGAGGGATGGACACAAGGGTGGGTGGGTGGATGGATGGATGGGGTTGTGGATAGATGGACATGGGTACGGACAGATGGATGGAGGGATGGATGGATGGAGTCATAGACAGATGGACACTGAATGGGAATGGGGATTGGGATGGGGTTAATGGGGATGGGATGTAGGGACCAAGGGAACAACCCAGGTGGTGGGGAGGGGGATTGGAGTCATGGAAAGAGTGGATTGGGGGATGGACAGAGGATGGTGGGTGGACGGACAAGGATGGGGGGGATGGGACAGATGGAATGGAGGGAGTTTACGGACAGATGGGATGTAGGGTGGACAGTGGATGGAATGGAGTTATGGACGATGGATGTGGGGGTTTCCGTAGGCGGGGTGGAGGGAGGGGGGTCATGGGACCCGGGACGGTTTACGGTAGAGGGGGGACACGAGATGGATGGATGGGAGGGTTGGATGGGACCGTTGGGATGGAAGATTAGATGGGATGGATGGGTGGAATTGGATGGATGGAAAGGGGTTTTACGGAAACAGCCTGGGGTAGGGGGAATGGACAGTGGGGATGGATGGAGTTATGGACAGAAATGGGATTGTATGGATGGAATTTACGTGGGGATGGAGGGAAGGGAAATCATGGAAACAGACGGGACGTAGAAAGGGGGACACGGTGGGAAGAAGGGAGGATGGGAAAGGGGGGATTGAGGGACAAGATGGGATGAAAGCTATTGGAATGGAGGGATGGTGGATGGATGGGTTAATGGACATATTAATGTAGGGGTGGACAGAATGGAATGGATAGATGGAAATTGGATGGGACAGATGGATTTGGAATGGGGTTTGTTGGGAGGGAAAGTGAGGATGGACGGGGCGGAAGTTTTCAGGGATTGACGGTGTTGAGGGGACCGAACGGAGTAATGCATTTTGGAAGGGGGAAAAAGGGGAGGGGAAAGGGGGGAACAAAAAGCCCCGGGATGGACGGATGGAATTGGGACTGATGGAACAGACAAAACCGTGGAAGATGGACGGGGACAAAGGAAGGAAAGGTAAGGGGAAGGAGACACCAGGAGCGGACGAAAGTAGGGAAGGGAACAGCTAAGGAAGGATGGGAAAGAAACGAGGACCACCACCAACGATGCCCACTTCCCCCTCAAGCAACGGGACGTTTGCTTTACGCCACAAAACCCACAAATCCCACAGCAAGAAGCAGAGGGCAGCCTTCCCCTCTCCCCCCCCCCACCCCCCCTCCAGCCCCCCCATCACTTTTTGCCCCACTGAGCGCATCCAGCGGGCGCGGGAGCCGAAAGGGAAATTAAAGGGGATTACAGAAAACGAGGATTAAAAAAAAAAACCAGAACCTCTGGATTGCCGGGGCTGCCTCAACACAGAAGCCCCCCCCGGGGGCCATTCCCTCCCCTTCCACGGGCTGTTGCTCCTTCTGGCCCTGGTTTTTCGTTGTTGGGGGGGGGGTGGAAGGGGAAAAAAAAAATTTTAGGGGGGGGGGGGGGGGGAACAGGGGCCTGCAACGCTCGGCCCATTTTGCGCGCAGGCTCAGTTGGAGTTCATCACATCTCCAAGCTCCCGGGCCAAATTGTAAAGGGTTGGGGAGTGGTGGGGGGGGGGGGGGGGGTTTTGGGTGGGGGGGGCGTTTGGGGTGGGTGGGGGGGGTTTGTAACCCTTGGGGAATTCCGTGCCCACCGTTTCTGCACCGAGCTTCGGGAATTGGTTGCTGGGGGGGGGGGCACGGATGCCGTTATTTTTCATTCGGAGGGGGGAACGGGGGGGGGTTTCTGGCCCCCAAAGTAACCAAAGGGCCGGAGCTTTTGAGGTGGTGGGGGGGGGAGGGGAAACAGGGGGGAGGGGGAAAGGATGGGGTGGGAGGGTGGGGGGGAAAACGGGGTTCCCTTGGGGGGGAAGGGTGGGGGGGAGGAAGGGGGGAAGAAGGGGTGGTAAAGGGGGGGAAGAGGGTTTTGGGGGAAGGGGATGGAGGGGGAAAGGGATTGGAGGGGGGAAAGGGAAAAAGGGATGGGGGGGCCGGGGAATGGGGGAATTGGAAATTTAGGGATGGGGGGGCAGGGAAGGGGGGATTTGGGGGGAATTTAGGGGATTGGGGGGGGAAAAGGGATGGGGTTGGGAATAGGGTTGGGGGGGCCAGGGGATTTGGGGGGACAGGGATGGGTTGGGGGAACCATGGGATGGTTGGGGGAACCCGGGATGGGGGTTGGAAATTAAAGGGAGGGGGGCAGGGGTTGGGGGGGAAGGATAGGGTGGGAAGGGGACCAGGGGATTTGGGGTGGAATGGGGATGGGGGACTTTGGGGCAGGGAGGGTTGGGGTGGAATAGGGTGGGGGGACGGCAGGGGATTGGGTTGGAAAATGGGGGTTGGGGGGACAGGGTTTGGGGTGGAATAGGGGATGGGGGATTGGCTGGGAATAGGGATGGGGACCCGGGATTGGGGTTGGAATAAGAGATAGAAGGGGGACAGGGATTTGGGGTGGAAATTAGGGATGGAAAGGACCGGGATGGGATGGAATAGGGATGGGGGGACAAGGGATGGGGTTGAATAGGGTGGGGGGACCAAGGGCTTGGGGGGGGGAAATGGGAAATGGAGGGGGACAGGGGATTTTTTGGGGGTGGGGGAAGGAAATTTAGGGGATGGGGGGGGGCCGGGATGGGGGTGGAAATAAGGGAAATTGGGTTGGTAGGGGGGGGAAGGGGGTGGGGGCTAGGGATGGAGGGGGGAACCAAGGTTGATGGGGGGGGAAATAGGGAGGGGAAAGGGGCAGGGATGAAGGGGGGGAAAATGGGGATGGGGGGGTTTCAGGGATGGAGGGAGGGACCGGGATGGGGTGGACAGGGGAATGGGGGGGAGGGGGGGATTGGGGTGGAATAGGGGGTGGGGGGGGGAACAGGGGATTGGGGATGGGAAAATAGGGATGGGGTGGTGGGTTGGAAAGGGCTGGGGGGGGGAACCAGGGTAGGGGGAAAATAGGGATTGGGGGGGACCCGGGATTGGGATGGGAATGGGATGGGGGGGTAAAGGGATGGGGGGAATGGGAACGGGGGGAGGGACAGGGATGGGGTGGGTTTGGAATAGGGATGGGGGGGGCCAGGGGATGGGGGGGGGACAAGGGGATGAGGGAAGGAACAGGGATGGGGGGGAATAGGGGAATTGGGATTGGGGGGGAAAAAGGGATGGGGGGGGGTCAGGGATGGAGGGAAGGGAACAGGGGGAGGGGGGTGGAAAGGGAGGGGGGGCACCGGATGGGGGGTCCAAAGGGTGGGGGTGGAAAATGGGATGGAAAGGGATAGGGATGGGGGAATAGGGAAGGGACGGTGGCCGGGGTTGGAAGGGCGGAAAGGGTGGGGTGGAATAGGGGATTGGAGGTGGGACAGGGGATGGGGGGGGGGAAACAGGGATGGGGAAAATAGGGATGGAGGAAGTGGGAACCAGGGTTGGGGGGGATTAGGGAAGTTGGGGGAAACCAAGGGGGATGGGGGCAATAGGGAATGGATGGGGGGGGAAAAGGGATTTGGGGGGGGGAGAAGGTTGAGGGGGGGGATGGGGGATTGGGGGAGGGGGGACCAGGGATTTGGGGGGGGAACAGGGAAGGAAGGGAGGAAAGCAGGGGGGGAAGGGACAAAGGGGATGGGGGGGGGGGGAACCAGGGAGGGGGGGGAAGGGGGAGGGAGGGGGGGGGAGGGATGGAGGGAGGGGGAACAATTTGGGGGGGGGGGATAGGGATAGGGGGGGGGACAGGCGATGGGGATGGGGGGGGGGGGGGATGAAGGGGGGGCAGGGAGGGGGGGGTGAACAGGGTGGGGTGAGGGGCCGGGGGGGGGGGGCGGGTGGGGGAAGAGATTGGGGGGGGGGAAAGGGGGTGGGGGGGGAACCGGGGGAAACAGGGAATGGAAGGGGGGCCGGGAACAGGGTTGAGGGGGATGAAGAAAAAGGAAAGGGCCCGGGGGGGGGGGGATACGGATTAGGATGGGCACAAGGGGATGGAGTTTGGGGGGGGGACAGGGATGGAAGGGGGGGGGGGAAAAAACACGGGAAAGGGGAGCGGGAAGGAACTGGAGTGGGGGGGGACGGGATGGGGGAGGAAGAGGGGAATGGGGGGGCTTTGGGGGGGAGGGGGAAGGAGGGGGGGGCGCCCGGAGACGCCAGGCCAGCGCCCCCGGGCCCGCCGGCCCCCACCCCCCCACCCCCAACCCCCCCCACCCCCCTTGCAACAGAACAGAGGAACCATTCACGGGTCCCCCAGCTGGAATTGGCCCACGGCGGTTCCTGCTTAACCGGGGGGCGGCCTCGTTTTAGGGAGCCGTTTCATTTAGGACGGCGCCCGAGGGATCCCCCCCCCCCCCCCCAAGGCCATGGGGGGAAAGTGGGGTCCGGGGGGGAAGGGGTTCCCCCCCCCCCACCCCCCCAAAAATTCCCTTACTTCCCCACAACCTGGGGGGCAACCCGTGGGGACCACCCGGGGGGGCTGAAAGGCCCCGCAATGCAATTTGGCCAATGCCAATGCAAGGTTTGGTTCCCCCCACCCCCCCTAAATCCCCCCCCCCAACCTTGGGGGGATGGTTGTGGACCCCCGGGGGGGAGTGAAAGGCCCCTTTGCAAAAGGAAATTGCAGTGCAAATTGCAAAGCCAATTGCAACCACAATTGCAATTGCCCAATGGCAAGGGCAAGGTCGTTTCCCCCCCCCCTCCCCCAATCCCCCCCCCCCCCCCAACCTGGGGGCACGTTGGAGGACCCCGGGGGGGGGATTCTGGAGGCCCCCGCAATGCCAATGCCAAAGGGCAATTTGGCAACACAAATGCAATTGCCAAAGGTCGTCCCCCCCCCACCCCTTTCTTAATCCCCCCCCCCCAAAATTTCTGGGGGGCCCAACTTGGAGGAACCCCCCGGGGGGGGGGGGCTGGAAAGCCCCTGGCAAAAACAATGCAATGCAATGTTTGCCAAACAAGGAAAAATTAACAAAAAAGCAAGTGCAATTGCAAACCAAAATGCCAAGGAAAGAAAAATTTCCAAAGGTTCCCGTCCTCCCCCCACCCCCTTTAATCCCCCCCCCCCAAAAACCTGGGGGAACGCCTGGAGGGACCCCCAGGGGGGGGGATCTGAGCCCCTGCAATGCAATGCAATGCAATACAATGCAACCCAATGCAATGCAAGGTTGTCCCCCCACCTCCCAATCCCCCTCCCCCATCTGGGGGCACGTGGGGACCCCAGGGGGGAGCTGAGCCCCCCCCTGCAAGCAAATGTAAGCAAAGCCGTTGCCAATGCCAAAGGATCGTCCCCCACCCCCCCTAATCCCCCCCCCCAACCTGGGGGCACGTGAGGACCCTGGGGGGCGGATCTGAGCCCCTGCAATGCAATGCAAGGTCGTTCCCCCCCCCCCCCCTAATTGCCCCCCAACCTGAGGGGCACGTGAGGACCCCAGGGGGGGAGCTGAGCCTCTGCAATGCAATGCAATGCAATGCAAGGTTCCCCCCCCCCCCCTGGGGACACGTGAGGACCCCGGGGGGGGGGGGGGGGGGGGGGGGGGGGGGAAGTGAGCCCCTGCAAAGCAATGCAACACAACGCAACGCAATGCATGCGGCTGGAGGCTGCGTGCCCCAATTCCTGAAGTTGCTGGAACCAGGGAGCGGGGGCCGCCGGTTTGTTGCCTTCCTCACCTTCCCTTCCCTCCTCCTCCCCCCCTCTTCACCCCCCCCCCAATCAAAACCAGCCTTTCCAAAACCCATTTCCCTCCCCCCCCCCCCCCCCCAAAGGCAAAAACCCTGCGCTTGCAGGGGGACCCCGAATCAAACCAATGGGGGTGGGGGGGCCCAGGAAGGCTAAAACACCCTTTTGGGGGGGGGGGGGGGGGGGGGGGGGGGGGGGGGGGGAAGGGGAGGTTAAAATAGGGGGGGGGAGGGAGCTGAGGGCCAAAAACTGGGGGGGCAGGGATTGTGGATTTTGGGGGGTTCCGGAAAGGGTAAACCTGGGGGGGGGGGGGGTTAGGATGGTAAACATGGGGGGGCTGAAGCCAACCCGGTCTTGGGGGCCGGCGGAAGTAAACTTTGGGGGGGCTTGGAGCCAAAACTGGGGGGGGTTTAGGGTAGGGATGTGATTTTGGGGGGGATGAAAAAAACCAAAACCTGGGCCGGGGGCAGGATGGTAAAACCTGGGGGGCTGGAAGCCAAAACCGGGGGGGGGAAATTTGGGATGTTGGTTGGGAGGGGCTTGGAACCAAAACCGGGGGGGGCAGGATGTAACCTGGGGGCTGGGAAGCCAACCTGGGGGGGGGGGAAAATTTAGGATGTTGATTTGGGGGAGGGCCTTGGAAAAACCCACCCTGGGGGGGGAAGATGTTTAAAACCTGGGGGGGCTGGAGGCAACCTTGGGGGGGGGGGGGGGGGGTTTAAGGGAATTTTTTGGGATTTTTGGGGGGGGCTGGGAAAACCCAAAACTGGGGGGGTGGATATGATGTGGAGGGCCTGGATTTGGAGTTATGGGGTTAGGGTGTGTTCTTGGGGGGGGGGGGAAATTGGGGGGGCCAGGATGTAAACCTGGGGGGGGGAACAGGATTGTAAATTTGGGGGGTTTTGGTTGGCCAACCTGGGGGGGGGGTTTTGGATTGTGATTTGGGGGGGGCTTGGGAAACCAAACCTGGGGGGGGAAGGATTTATCCTGGGGGGGCTTGGAATAAACCCTGGGGTTTGGATTTTGGACCCCTGGGGGGGCTTTGGAAGTCAAACCTGGGGGGGCGGTTTTTGGATGTTGGATTGGGGGGGGGGGCAAACCAACCCTGGGGGGGTGGTATGAAGTTGGGGGGGCCCGGGACATGAGTTTATGGGGTTAAGGGATATTGTTCTTGGGGGGGAATTTGGGGGGGGCCAGGATTTACTTTGGGGGGGCTGGAAAGGGCCAAACCCTGGGGAGGGGTTTGGATTGATTTGGGAGGGCTGGGAACCAAACCTGGGGGGGGAGGAATTGGTTTAACATGGGGGGCTGGAGCCAAACCCCCGGGGGGGGGGGGGAAAGATGTAACCTGGGGGGGTTGGAGGGCCAAACCCGGGGGGGGGGGGGGTTTTGGAATGTTGATTTGGGGGGGCTGGAAAAAACCAAACCTGGGGGGGGGGAGGGGTTTTGAACAAGGGGGGCGCGGAGCCAAAACTGGGGGGGGGGTTAATTTTGTTTTTTGGGGGGGGGGGTGGGTTGGAACCAAAAACCTTTGGGGGGGGTTGGATGTGATTTTGGGGGGGCTGGAACCAACCTGGGGGGGGTAATTTAGGTTTGTGATTTGGGGGGGCAGGAATTGTGACTTAGGGGGGGGTGGAGGGCCAATTTGGGGGTCAGGGATGGTTTGGATCCAATCTATTTTGGCTGGGGCAAAAAAATTTGGGCCCCAAATTATCCCCAAAAAACGACCCCCAAAGGGACCCCAACAAAAAAAGGGCCCAAAGAAACCCAAAAAATGCCTTAAAGGAACCCAAAAAAAATGACCCCCCAAAAAACCCAAAAAACCAAACAAACAAAAAAAAAAAATCCCAAAAAAAAAAAAACCCCAAAAAAAAAAAAAAAATAAAAAAAAAAACAAAATTAAAAATAAACCCCAAAAAATTAAAAAAAAAACCCCAAAAAAAAAAAAAAAAAAACCCAAACAAAATCCAAAACCTTTAAAAAAACAAAAAAAACCATAAAAAAAAAAAAAAAAAAAAAAAAAAAAAAACAAAAAAAAAAAACAAAAAAAAAAAAAAAAAAAAAACAACCCTAAAAAAAACCCCACCCCCAACCCCCCCCCAACCATTGCGCCCCCCCCAAACCCAAAAAAAACCCCAAAAACCCCCCCCACCACCCCCCCCCCCCCCCCCCCCCCCCCCCCCCCCCCCCCAAAACCAAACCCCCCCCCCCCCCCAAAAAAAAAACCCCAAAACCCCCCACCAAAGGATCCCTTTTTTTTTTCCCCCAAAAAAAAAAAATTTTGAGACCCAACAAGGAGAACCCCCCCCCAAAACCCCCCCCCCCCTCCCTTTGACCCTTCCCCCAAACCCAACCAACCCCCAACCCCCCCCAAAAACCCCCCCAAAGAAACCCCCCCAAAGCCCCAAACACCCCCAAAAACCCGGCCCTAAAAACCCCCACCAACACCCCTTTCAAAATGCCCCACAAACAACCCCCAAAGAACCCCAAAACCGAATACCCCCGAAACCCCTCAAACCCAAACCCTTCCCAAAAAACCCCAAAATTTGCCCCCCCCACCCCCCCTCCCCCCAAAACCCCCGTCCTAAGGCCCCCAAAAACCCCCCCCCAAACCCAAAGCCCCAAACCAACCCCCCCAAAAAACCCCCAAAACCGCCTTCGGCCAAAAAAACCACCCCCCCCCAAAATCCCCATTGACCCCCAAAAAACCTTAAAATACCCCAAAAAAAGACCCCAAAACCCCAAAAAACCAAACCCTTGCCCCCCGGGCCCCAAAACCCCCCAAAAAAACCCCCCTTTCCCCCCCCCCCCCCCCCCCCCCCCCTCCCCCCAAAAAAAACCCCCCAAAAAAAAGGACCCCCCCCCAAAAAAAAACCCAAACAAAAAAAAAAAAAAAAAAAAAAAAAAAAAAAAAAAAAAAAAAAAAAAAAAAAAAAAAAAAAAAAAAAAAAAAAACCCCCAAAAACCCAAAAACCCCAAAAAACCCGGAAACCCAAAAACCCAACCCCAAAAAACCCAAAACCCCCAAAACGCACCTAAAGCCAAAACCCCCAAAAAGGAACCCCCCCAAAACCAAAAATCCCAAAAAACCCAAAAAAAACCCCAAAAAAAAAAAACCCCCCAAAACACCCCCAAAAAACCCCCCCAAAAAAAAAAAAAAAAAAAAAAAAAAAAAAAAAAAAAAAAAAAAAAAACCCCCAAAACCCCAAAAAAAAATGACCCCCAAAAAAAACCCAAAGACCCCAAAAACCCCAAAAAATGCCCCAAAAAAACCCCAAAAAAACCCCCAAAAAGACCCAAAAAACCCCAAAAAAACAAACCCCCAAAAAAAAAAAAAAAAAACCCCAAAAAAGCCCCCAAAACGACCCCAAAAAACCCCAAAAATCCCCTAAAAAAAAACCCCAAAAACCCAAAACCCCCAAAAAAAACCCCCAACAAAAAAAAAAAAAAAAACCCAAAAAAAAAAAAACGACCCCAAAAAACCAAAACCCAAACCCCAAAAACCCCGAACCCCAAAACCACCCCCAAAAAGAAAAACCCCCAAAAAAAAAAAAAAAAAAAAAAAAAAAAAAAAAAAAAACCCCCAAAAACCAAAAACAAAAACAAAAAAAAAAAAAAAAAAAAAAAAAAAAAAAAAAAAAAAAAAAAAAAAAAAAAAAAAAAAAAAAAAAAAAAACAAAAAAACCCCAAAAAAAAAAAAACAAACCCCAAAAGGAACCCCCAAAAAAAAAAAACCCCCAAAAAAACCCCAAAAAACCCCCCAAAAAACCCCAAAAACGGACCCAAACACAAAAAAAAAACCCCAAAAAACCCAAACCCCAAAACAAAAAACCCAAAAAAAAAAAAAAAAAAAAAAAAAAAAAAAAAAAAAAACCCAAAACCCCAAAAAAAAAAAAAAAAAAAAAAAAAAAAAAAAAAAAAAAAAAAAAAAAAAACACCCCAAAAAAAAAAAAAACCAAAAAAAAAAGGCCCCAAAAAAGAACCCCAAAAAACCCTAAAAAACCCCAAAAGCCCCAAAAAAAAAAACCCCAAAAAAAAAAACCCCAAATGGCCCCCCAAAAAAAGGAAACCCAAAAAAAAAAAAAAAAAAACCCCAAAAAATGACCCAAAAAAAACCCCAAAAACAACCCCCAAAAAAAAAAAAAAAAAACCCCAAAAAACCCCAAAAAAAAAAAGACCCCAAAAAAAAAACCCCAAAAAAAAAACCCCCAAAAAAACCCCAAAACCCCCCAAAAAAAAAAAACAACCCCCAAAAGACCCCCAAAACCCACCCCAAAATGACCCCAAAAAAACCCCAAAAAAAACCCCCAAAAAAAAAAAAAACCCCCCAAAAACGACCCCAAAAAACCAAAAAAACCAAAAAAAAAAAAAAAAAAAAAAAAAAAAAAAAAAAAAAAAAACCAACCCCAAAAAAACAACCCCAAAAAAAAACCACCCAAAACCCCAAAAGACCCCAAAACCCCCCCCAAAAAAAACCCAAAACCCAAAGCCCCAAAAAACCCCCAAAAACCGGGCCCCCCCCCCCCCCCCAAAGGTTTCCAAGTACCCCAAAACCCCCCACACCCTAAAAAAAAAAAACGCCCCCAACCCGGACCCTTACAAGAGGCCCCCCCAAAAAAAAAAAAAAAAACCCCCCCCCCAAAAAAAAAAAAAAAAAAAAAAAAAAAAAAAAAAAAAAAAACCAAAAACAACACCAAAAAACCCCAAAAGACCAAAAAAACAAAAAACCCCAAAAACCAACAAAAAAAAAAAAAAAAAAAACAAAACAACCCCAAAAAACCCAAAACGACCCCCAAAAAACCCAAAAATGACCCTACAAAACCCCCAAAACGACCCCAAAGAAACCCAGAATGACCCTAAAAACGACCCAAAGAATCCCAAAATGACCCCAAAATGACCCTAAAAAAACGCATAACAAAGCAAAAAAAAAACCCCAAAACCCCATAACGACCCCCGAAAACCCCAAAAACGACCCCAAAGGACCCAAAAACGACCCCCAAAAAAACCAAAAACGACCCCAAAGGACCCAAAAATGACCCCAAAAACAACCCTAAAAAACCCCATTACGACCCCAAAGAGTAAAAAAACCCAAAGAACTCCAAAAATGACCCCATGAGCGCCAAAAATGACCCCAAAGAACCCCAAAAACGACCCCAAAGAACCCCAAAAATGACCCTAAAAAAAACCCATAACAACCCGAAAAAACTCCAAAATGACCCCAAAACGACCCCAAAATGACCCCAAATACACCCCCAAAAACCCCATAACAACCCTAAAAACCCCAAAATGACCCCAAAAAAACCCCAAAATGACCCCAAATACCCCAAAAACGACCCCAAAGAACCCCAAAACCACCCCAAAATGACCCCAAAAAACCCCAAAAAAACCCCAAACGTCCCTAAAAAACCCCCAAAACGACCCCAAAACGACCCCAAAGAGCCCCAAAATGACCCCAAAGCACCCTAAAACGACCCTAAAAACAACCCCAAAGAACCTCAAAACCACCCCAGAATGACCCCAAACACATCCCCAAAAAATCCCATAACGACCCTAAAAACCCCCAAAACGACCCCAAAGGCCCCCCCCCCAAAAAAACGATCCTAAAGAACCCCAAAATGACCCCAAAAATCCCCATTTGTCATCACCATGGGGACACGGGGGGGGGGGGGGGGGGGTCTCCTCTCCTCCCCCCCCCCCAGGAGGGCTCACATCACTTCTGCCCCCATATGGGGTGGGGGGGGGGGCCACATATGGTGGTGGGGGGTGGGGGGGGAACAATCGAGGCCCCCCCCCCCCCCCCATCACCATTCATTCATTGGGGAAGGGGAAAAAAATGGATGGCTGCCCCCACATGGGGTGGGGGGGGGGGCACATATGGGGTGGGGGGGGGGCACAGACCGAGCCCCCCCCCCCCCCATCACCATTCAGTGGGGAAGGGGAAAAAATGGATGTCACCCCCCCCCCCCATTTTTTTTTGGGGGGGGGGGGCACAACAACCCCACCCATATGCAATCATTGGGGGAAGGGGGAAAAAAAACTGGGTGTCAGCCTCCCCCAACCCCCCCCCCCCATTTTTTTTTTTGGGGGGGGGGGCACGACAACATAGGGAGCATCCATTGCAATGGATATGGGGTGGGGGGGGTCATGGCACTGCTATCCTAAATGTGATGGCATTCACCTCCCCCCCCCCCCCCACTGATTTTGACCCCCCCCCCCAAAAAAAAAAACCCCAGTGCCCCCCCCCAGCAAACAGAGGAAGGCAGCAGACTGAGGTTCCCAAAATGCCAGCAGCTCCCGGCCGCCCCCTCGCAGGGCTGCAGAGCAAAGCGTGAATAATGGCCCCCCCCCGTGCCCCCCCACCTCTCAACTTCCCATCCCCCCCCACCCCCCACCCCCTTCCCACCTCCCCCTCAAACCCCCCCCTCCGCCAGCCCCCCCCAACAGAGGTGCCAGCATTGCTCAGCTCTGCCCTGCAAAGGGGGAAGGCAATGGGTGCAGCCCAGTGCAGACTGGGAGCATCCCATCTCCATCCCAGTACAAACTGAGAGCATCACCATCTGCATCCCGGTTCATACTGGGAGCATCACCATGTCCATCCCAGTACAGACTGGGAGCATCCCTGTGTTCATACCAGTTCAAACTGGGAGCATCCCATGTCCATCCCAGTACAAACTGGGAGCATCCCAAGTCCATCCCAGTTCATACTGGGAGCATCCCCATGTCCATCCCAGTGCAGACTGGGAGCATCCCCATGTCCATCCCAGTTCAGACTGGGAGCATCCCATGTGCATCCCAGTTCATACTGGGAGCATCACCATGTGCAGCCCAGTTCATACTGGGAGCATCACCACGTGCATCCCAGTACAGACTGGGAGCATCCCCGTGTGCATCCCAGTACACACTGGGAGCATCACCATGTGCATCCCAGTTCAGACTGGGTGCATCACCAAGTGCATCCCAGTTCAAACTGAGAGCATCACCATCTGCATCCCAGTTCAGACTGGGAGCATCCCAGTGTACATCCCAGTACAAACTGGGAGCATCACCATGTGCAGCCCAGTACAGACTGGGAGCATCACCATGTCCATCCCAGTACAAACTGGGAGCATTCCCACGTGCAGCCCAGTACAAACTGGGAGCATCAGCATGTCCATCCCAGTACAAACTGGGGGCATTCCCATGTCCATCCCAGTACAGACTGGGAGCATCCCCATGTCCATCCCAGTTCAAACTGGAGTCTGGGAGCATCCCCCATTTGCACCACAACCCACTGCAGGTCGGCTCATTTCCAGGCACGCCGCACAGCGAGGCAGCAGCACCACCTAGCGGGGAGCAGCACCACGCTGCATGCATCCCATAATACCACTCTGCACCACTGCTGCTCTGCTGGGACGGATGCATCCCATAATCCCACCCTGCATTCACACTGCTGTGCTGGGACACATCCCATAATACCACCTGCATTCACACTGCTGTGCTGGGACACATCCCATAATACCACCCTGCATTCACACTGCTGTGCTGGGACACATCCCATAATCCCACCCTGCATTCACACTGCTGTGCTGGGACACATCCCATAATCCCACCCTGCATTCACACTGCTGTGCTGGGACACATCCCATAATACCACCCTGCATTCATGGGACGCATCCCATAATACCACCCTGCATTCACACTGCTGTGCTGGGACGCATCCCATAATAGCACCCTGCACATCCCATAATGCCACCCCGCATTAACATTGCAATGCTGGAACACATCCCATAATCCCACCCTGCACATCCCATAATACCACCCTGCAGTACTGGGACACATCCCATAATACCACCCTGCAGTACTGGGACGCATCCCATAATACCTCCCTGCATTCACCCTGCTATGCTGGGACACATCCCATAATACCACCTGCATTCACACCGCTGTGCTGGGACACATCCCATAATACCACCCTGCATTCATGGGACGCATCCCATAATACCACCCTGCATTCACACTGCTGTGCTGGGACGCATCCCATAATAGCACCCTGCACATCCCATAATGCCACCCCGCATTAACATTGCAATGCTGGAACACATCCCATAATCCCACCCTGCACACCCCATAATCCCACCCTGCACATCCCATAATCCCACCTGCATTCACACTGCAGTGCTGGGACACATCCCATAATCCCACCCTGCATTCATGGGACACATCCCATAATCCCACCCTGCACATCCCATAATACCACCTGCATTCACCCTGCTGTGCTGGGACGCATCCCATAATCCCACCCTGCATCCACACTGCAGTGCTGGGACACATCCCATAATCCCACCCTGCATTCACACTGCTGTGCTGGGACACATCCCATAATACCACCCTGCTGTGCTGGGACACATCCCATAATCCCACCCTGCACATCCCATAATACCACCCTGCATTAACATTGCAATGCTGGGACACATCCCATAATCCCACCCTGCAGTGCTGGGACACATCCCATAATACCACCCTGCATTCACACTGCTGTGCTGGGAGCAATGCATCCCATAATACCACCCTGCACATCCCATGATACCACCCTGCTGTGCTGGGACACATCCCATAATACCACCCTGCAGTACTGGGACACATCCCATAATACCACCTGCATTCACACTGCAGTACTGGGACACATCCCATAATACCACCCTGCATTCACACCGCTGTGCTGGGACGCATCCAATAATCCCACCCTGCACTCATGGGACACATCCCATAATGCCACCCTGCATTCATGGGACACATCCCATAATACCACCTGCATTCACACTGCTGTGCTGGGACACATCCCATAATAGCATCCTCCACATCCCATAATGCCACCCTGCATTTATGGGACACATCCCATAATACCACCCTGCATTCATGGGACGCATCCCATAATACCACCCTGCATTCACACTGCTGTGCTGGGACGCATCCCATAATACCACCCTGCACATCCCATAATGCCACCCCGCATTAACATTGCAATGCTGGAACACATCCCATAATCCCACCCTGCACATCCCATAATACCACCCTGCATTCATGGGACACATCCCATAATCCCACCTGCATTCACCCTGCAGTGCTGGGACACATCCCATAATACCACCTGCATTCATGGGATACATCCCATAATCCCACCCTGCATTCATGGGACACATCCCATAATCCCACCCTGCACATCCCATAATACCTGCATTCACACTGCAGTGCTGGGACGCATCCCATAATACCACCCTGCACATCCCATAATCCCACCCTGCATTCACACTGCTGTGCTGGGACGCATCCCATAATCCCACCCTGCACATCCCATAATACCACCCTGCACATCCCATAATACCACCCTGCACATCCCATAATACCACCCCGCATTCACACTGCTGTGCTGGGACGCATCCCATAATCCCACTCTGCACATCCCATAATACCTGCATTCACACTGCAGTGCTGGGATGCATCCCATAATCCCACCCTGCACATCCCATAATCCCACCCTGCGTTCACACTGCTGTGCTGGGACGCATCCCATAATCCCACCCTGCACATCCCATAATCCCACCTGCATTCACACCGCTGTGCCGGGACAAAAACATCCCACAATCCCCCCCAGCACCGCTCACCTTGGCCACGAACTGCTTGTCCTTCTGCTCCAGGTTGGCGGTCGGCGCCACGTAATCCCTCCAGATCCTCAGCTTCCTCTCCTTGGCGAACCTGGAGGAGGGCACAAAAAAAAATTCCACCCCCGTCCCACGAATGGTTGCAATCACCGCAATCACTGCGGCTGTTTCTCCCTTCCCACCCCCTCCATCCTCACCTCTCGGCCGCGCGCAGCTTCTCGGCCCCGCGGGTGTAGACGGCGATGGACCAATCCACGCAGCGGGCGAAGCCCTCCTTCAGCAGCAGCTCGGTGATGTTGCCGTTCTGCGGGGTGGGATTATGGGATGTGTCCCATGAATGCACATCCCATAATCCCACCCTGGATTCCTGGGACACATCTCATAATCCCACCCTGCTGTGTTGGGACACATCCCATAATACCACCCTGCTGTGTTGGGACGCATCCCATAATACCACCCTGCTGTGTTGGGACGCATCCCATAATCCCACCCTGCATTCATGGGACACATCCCATAATCCCACCCTGCTGTACTGGGACACATCCCATAATACCACCCTGCATTCATGGGACACATCCCATAATCCCACCCTGCAGTACTGGGACGCATCCCATAATACCTCCCTGCATTCACATTGCTGTGCTGGAACGCATCCCATAATACCACCCTGCAGTACTGGGACACATCCCATAATCTCACCCTGCATTCATGGGACACATCCCATAATACCACCCTGCTGTGCTGGGACACATCCCATAATCCCACCCTGCTGTGCTGGGACACATCCCATAATCCCACCCTGCATTCACACTGCTGTGCTGGGACGCATCCCATAATAGCACCCTGCAGTACTGGGACACATCCCATAATACCTCCCTGCAGTACTGGGACGCATCCCATAATACCACCCTGCATTCACACCACTGTGCTGGGATGGATGCATCCCATAATACCACCCTGCATTCATGGGACACATCCCATAATACCACCTGCATCAACACTGCTGTGCTGGGACACATCCCATAATCCCACCCTGCAGTACTGGGACACATCCCATAATCCCACCCTGCTGTACTGGGACGCATCCCATAACACCACCCTGCATTCACACTGCTGTGCTGGGATGGATGCATCCCATAATACCACACTGCATTCATGGGACACATCCCATAACACCTCCCTGCATTCACACTGCTGTGCTGGGACACATCCCATAATACCACCCTGCAGTACTGGGACGCATCCCATAATCCCACCCTGCATTCATGGGACACATCCCATAATACCACCCTGCAGTACTGGGACACATCCCATAATACCTCCCTGCAGTACTGGGACGCATCCCATAATAGCACCCTGCAGTACTGGGACGCATCCCATAATACCACCCTGCATTCACACTGCTGTGCTGGGACGCATCCCATAATAGCACCCTGCAGTACTGGGACACATCCCATAATACCACCCTGCAGTACTGGGACGCATCCCATAATACCACCCTGCTGTGTTGGGACACATCCCATAATAGCACCCTGCAGTACTGGGACACATCCCATAATCCCACCCTGCTGTACTGGGACACATCCCATAACACCACCCTGCATTCACACTGCTGTGCTGGGATGGATGCATCCCATAATACCACCCTGCATTCATGGGACACATCCCATAATCCCACCCTGCAGTACTGGGACGCATCCCATAATACCTCCCTGCATTCACATTGCTGTGCTGGGACACATCCCATAATCCCACCCTGCATTCACACTGCTGTGCTGGGAGCAATGCATCCCATAATACCACCCTGCATTCATGGGACACATCCCATAATACCTCCCTGCAGTACTGGGACGCATCCCATAATACCTCCCTGCATTCACACTGCTGTGCTGGGATGGATGCATCCCATAATACCACCCTGCATTCATGGGACACATCCCATAATACCTCCCTGCATTCACCCTGCTGTGCTGGGACACATCCCATAATCCCACCCTGCATCAACACTGCTGTGCTGGGACGCATCCCATAATAGCACCCTGCAGTACTGGGACACATCCCATAATACCACCCTGCAGTACTGGGACACATCCCATAATACCACCTGCATTCACACTGCTGTGCTGGCCAATGGTTTCGTAGCTGACCAGTAGATACCCAACAGTTGGCTATGAGCCATAAGCCTGCCCTGGTGGCCAACAAGGCCAATGGCGTCGTAGTTGAACCAACAGATGGACAACAGTTGGCCATGAGCCATAAGCCTGCCCTGGTGGCCAAGAAGGTCAATGGTGCCCTGGTTGACCAACAGATGGCCAACAGTTGGCCATGAGCCATAAGCCTGCCCTAGTGGCCAAGAAGGCCAATGGTGTCATAGTTGACCAACAGGTGGCCAACAGTTGGCCATGAGCCATAAGCCTGCCCTGGTGGCCAACAAGGCCAGTGGTGTCGTAGTTGAACCAACAGATGGCCAACAGTTGGCTATGAGCCATAAGCCTGCCCTGGTGGCCAATAAGGACAATGGTGTTGTAGTTGAACCAATAGATACCCAACAGTTGGCTACGAGCCATAAGCCTGCCCTGGTGGCCAAGAAGGCCAATGGTGTCATAGTCGAACCAACAAATGGCCAACAGATTGCCCCGGTGGCCAAGAAGGCCAATGGTGTTGTAGTCGAACCAACAGATGGCCAACAGATTGCCCTGGTGGCCAAGAAGGCCAATGGCGTCGTAGTTGAACCAACAGATGGACAACAGTTGGCCATGAGCCATAAGTGTGCTCTAGTGGCCAAGATAGCGAACGGTGTCCTGCGTGACCAACAGATGGCCAACAGTTGGCCATGAGCCATAAGCCTGCCCTGGTGGCCAACAAGGCCAATGGTGTCGTAGTTGACCAACAGATGGCCAGCAGTTGGCCATGAACCAGTAGTGTGCCCTGGTGGCTATGAAGGCCAATGATGTCCTGGTTGACCAACAGATGGCCAACAGTTGGCTATGAGCCATAAGCCCTGCTCTGGTGGCCAAGAAGGCCAATGGTGTCCTGGTTGACCAACAGATGGCCAACAGTTGGTTGGCCATGAGCCATAAGCCTGCCCTGGTGGCCACAAAGGCCAATGGTGTCCTGGTTGACCAACAGAAGGCCATGAGCCATAAGCCTGCCCTGGTGGCCAACAAGGCCAATGGTGACCTGTCTGATGGCCAACGGTTGATCAACAGTTGACCAGGAGCCAGCAGTGTGCTCTGGTGGCCAAGAAAGCCAATGCTGTCCTGGTTGACCAATAGATAGCCAACAGATGGCCATGAGCCAGGAGTGTTCCCTGGTGGCCAAGAAGGCCAATGGTGTCCTGGTTGATCAACGGATGGCCAACAGTTGGCTATGAGCCATAAGCTTGCCCTGGTGGCCAACAAGGCCAATGGTGTTGTAGTTGAACCAATAGATGGCCAACAGATTGCCCTGGTGGCCAAGAAGGCCAACGGTGTCGTAGTTGAACCAACAGATGGCCAACAGTTGGCTGTGAGCCATAAGCCTGCCCTGGTGGCCAAGAAGGCCAACGGTGTCCTGGTTGACCAACAGTTGGCCAATGGTTGATTAACAGTTGCCCATGAGCCAGCAGTGTGCCCGGGTGGCTATGAAGGCCAATGATGTCCTGGTTGACCAACAGATGGCCAACAGTTGGCTATGAGCCATAAGCCCTGCTCTGGTGGCCAAGAAGGCCAATGGTGTCCTGGTTGATCAACGGTTGGCCAACAGTTGGCTATGAGCCATAAGCCTGCCCTGGTGGCCAAAAAGGCCAATGGTGACCTGGTTGATGGCCAACAGTTGATCAACAGTTGACCAGGAGCCAGCAGTGTGCTCTGGTAGCTATGAAGGCCAATGATCTCCTGGTTGACCAATAGATGGCCAACAGTTGGTTATGAGCCATAAGCCTGCCCTAGTGGCCAAGCAGGCCAATGGTGTCCTGGTTGACCAACAGATGGCCAACAGTTGGCTATGAGCCATAAGCCTGCCCTGGTGGCCAACAAGGCCAACGGTGTCCTGGTTGATCAACAGATGGCCATGAGCCATAAGCATACCCTGGTGGCCAAGAAGGCCAATGGTGACCTGTCTGATGGCCAACGGTTGATCAACAGTTGACCAGGAGCCAACAGTGTGCTCTGGTGGCCAAGAAAGCCAATGCTGTCCTGGTTGACCAACAGATAGCCAACAGATGGCCATGAGCCAGGAGTGTTCCCTGGTGGCCAAGAAGGCCAATGGTGTCCTGGTTGATCAACGGATGGCCAACAGTTGGCTATGAGCCATAAGCTTGCCCTGGTGGCCAAGAAGCTAACAGTGTCCCGGTTGACCAACAGATGGCCAACAGTTGGCCATAAGCCATAAGCTTGCCCTGGTGGCCAAAAAGGCCAATGGTGACCTGGTTGATGGCCAATGGTTGATCAACAGTTGACCAGGAGCCAGCAGTGTGCCCTGGTGGCTATGAAGGCCAACGATGTCCTGGTTGACCAACAGATGGCCAACAGTTGGCCATGAGCCATAAGCCTGCCCTGGTGGCCAAGAAGGCCAACGGTGACCTGGTTGATGGCCAACGGTTGATCAACAGTTGTCCAGGAGCCAGCAGTGGACGGGGGTCTCTTCCAACACCTACAGCTTTAGGATTCCAAGACTCCGCGCCCTCCCAACCAGCTCCAGCACCTCCATCAGGGGGCCACATTTCAGGGACCCCCCCTTGGGACACCCCACATTTCAGGGACCCCCCCTTGGGACACCCCACGTTTCAGGGACCCCCCCCCGGGACACCCCACATTTCAGGGACCCCCGTGGGGCACCTCAAGGATCCTCCTGAACCTCGGTGACCCTCCTGGGTCATCCCACATCTCAGAAACCCATCCTGGGGCACCGTGGATTTCATGGACGGACCGACAGCCACTACCAGCTCCCCATCCCACCCCACTGCACCCTTCCCCCTCCATCCCCGCTTACCGGGTGCAGGATGGTGCCCAGGATGTTCTGGTTGTGGCAGCTCTCCAGCACGATCTGCACATCCCTCTGCAGCAGCCTCGACTCCGTGAAGAATTTGGCTTCGGCTGCAAATGGCTCAGGGACCTCCGTGGCATCCGCCTCCCGTTTGAATGTGGGGCACTGGGATATTGTTGGGGGTGGGGGGGAGGAGGGATGGGACGCTGTTAAGTGTCCGAAAACTTCAGCCACGCGTGGGGAACGTTGCCCATACAGGGATGCCATCGTGGCACAACGGCACTGGGACGGGAGCTCAGCCAACCCGAGCGGTGGGGGATTCACTGGGAGGCTCTGAAGGGGTCGGGTTTGGTCCTCATTCAGGAAAACAGGCTGAGAATGGATGGGAAGGGGGAGGAGAAGGGCTCCCTGCTCCATGCTGGAACCGTTTCCAAGATGTGGGGGCAGTCCCTGCAGCAGTGGGGCTGTGGGGAGGACGCGGCATCTCCGCAGGCACCCCTGGTGGTCCCAATCCCCACTGTATTCCCAGGAAAAGCGAGTCCATGTAGGGATGCTCCACCCCTTAAGAGCCCCCATGTGTGGGCCAGCAGCTGCCATGGACCCCCACAGGGCATCCTGGACCTCCGGGACACCTCAGACCTCACGGACCCCTCGCAGGGCATCCTGCATCTTGGTGACCCTCCTGTGGGCACCCCACATTTCAGGGACCCATGTGGGGCACCCCAGATCTCTGGGACCCTCCTGGGATCACCCCAGACCTCAGGGATCCTCCTGGGGAGCCCTGGACCCTGGTGACCTTCCTGGGGTGTCCCACATTTCAGGGACCCGTGTGGGGCACCCCAGACCTCTGGGACCCTCCTGGGGCACCCCAGACCTCAAGGATCCTCCTGGGGAGCCCTGAATCTCTGGGACCCTCCTGGGGTATCCCACATTTTGGGGAACCATGTGAGGCACCCCAGATCTCTGGGACCCTCCTGGGCTCACCCCAGACCTCCAGGATCCTCCTGGGGAGCCCTGGACCCTGGTGACCTTCCTGGGGTGTCCCACATTTCAGGGACCCGTGTGGGGCACACCAGATCTCTGGGACCCTCCTGGGGTCACCCCAGACCTCAGGGATCCTCCTAGGGAGCCCTGGACCTTGGTGACCTTCCTGGGGTGTCCCACATTTCAGGGACCCATGTGGGGCACCCCAGATCTCTGGGACCCTCCTGGAGTCACCCCAGACCTCAGGGATCCTCCTAGGGAGCCCTGGACCTTGGTGACCTTCCTGGGGTGTCCCACATTTCAGGGACCCTCCTGGGGCACCCCAGATCTCTGGGACCCTCCTGGAGTGTCCCACATTTCAGGGAACCATGTGGGGCACCCCAGATCTCAGGGATCCTCCTGGGGAGCCCTGGACCCTGGTGACCCTCCTGGGGTGTCCCACATTTCAGGGAACCACGTGGGGCACCCCACATCTTGAAGATGCTTCCTGGATCACCCCAGACCTCAGGGAACCCTCGTAGAGCATCCTGCATCTTGGTGACCCTCCTGAGGCACCCCACATTTCAGGGACCCGTGTGAGGCACCCCAGATCTCTGGGACCCTCCTGGGGCACCCCAGACCTCAAGGATCCTCCTGGGGAGCCCTGGATCTCTGGGACCCTCCTGGGGTGTCCCACATTTCAGGGAACCATGTGGGGCACCCCACATCTTGAAGATGCTTCCTGGATCACCCCAGACCTCAGGGAACCCTCGTAGAGCATCCTGCATCTTGGTGACCCTCTTGAGGCACCCCACATTTCAGGGACCCATGTGGGGGGCACCCCAGACGTCAGGGATCCTCCTGGGGCACCCCAGAACTCAGGGATCCTCCTAGGGAGCCCTGGACCTTGGTGACCTTCCTGGGGTGTCCCACATTTCAGGGACCCTCCTGGGGCACCCCAGATCTCTGGGACCCTCCTGGGGCACCCCAGACCTCAAGGATCCTGCTGGGGAGCCCTGGACCCTGGTGACCCTCCTGGGGTGTCCCACATTTCAGGGAACCATGTGGGGCACCCCACATCTTGAAATGCTTCCTGGCTCACCCCAGACCTCAGGGAACCCTCGTAGAGCATCCTGTATCTTGGTGACCCTCCTGAGGCACCCCACATTTCAGGGACCTGTGTGGGGCACCCCAGATCTCTGGGACCCTCCTGGGGTCACCCCAGACCTCCGGGATCCTCCTGGGGAGCCCTGGACTCTGGTGACCCTCCTGGGGTGTCCCACATTTCAGGGACCCATGTGGGGGGCACCCCAGACCTCAGGGACCTCTCCCGGGGCACCTTGGACTGCACAGACCCTCATAGGACACCCCACATTTCAGGGACCCATGTGGGGCACCCCCCATCTCAGGGACACTTCCTGGGGCACCCTGGACTGCACGGACCCTCATGGTGCATTCCACATTTTGGGAACCCTCCTGGGACACCCCACATTTCAGGGACCCATGTGGGACACTTCACATCTTGGGGATGCTTCCTGGGGCACCCCAAAACTCAGGGACCCCTCATAGGTTATCCTGCAACTTGGTGACCCTACTGGGGCACCCCACATCTCAGGGACCCTTCCTAGGGTACCATTGACTGCACGGACATTTGTGGGACATCCCACATTTTGGGGACCCTCCTGGGACACCCTACATTTCAGGGACCCATGTGGGGCACCTCAGACTTCAGGGATCCTCCTGGACCTTGGTGACTCTCCTGGGGCATCCCACATCTTAGGGTCCCTTCCTGGGGTACCATGCACTGCACAGATATTTGTGGGACATCCCACATTTTGGGGACCCTCCGGGGACACCCCGCATTTCAGGGACTCTTGTGGGGCTTCTCAGATCTCAGGGACCCATATGGGACACCCCACATTTTGAAAAGCCTTCCTGGGGCACCCCAGACTGCAGTGACCCTTGTGGGGTGTCCCACATCTCAGGGACCCTTCTGGGGCACCCCAGGCACTGTCCTGGGGGCATTCCACATCTCAAGGACCCCCTCATGGGGCACCTTGTATCTCGGGGACCATCCTAGGCTGCCCCACATCTTGGCGACCCTCCTGGGGGCACCCCACATTTCAGGGAAACATGTGGGGCACCCCAGATCTCTGGGACCCACCCTCCTGGTGCACCCCAGACCTCAGGGATCCTGGGAACCTTCCTGGGGGCACCCCACATTTCAGGGATCCTTCTGGGACACCCCAGATCTCTGGGACCCTCCTGGTGCACTCCAGACCTCAGGGATCCTGGGAACCTTCCTGGGGGCACCCCACATTTCAGGGACCCATGCGGGACACTCAACATCTTGGAGATGCTTCTTGGACCCCTGGGGGTCCAGTTGTATCCTAGATTTTGGGCAGCAGAGTCCTGGCACCCACCAACCCCAAACCACCCACATCCCCGCAGTGACATCCCCTCACACCAGACCCAGAAGCACAGAGATGGGAAGAAGGAAACCCACTCCACGAGGCACCCCAGACCTTAGGGACCTGTATGAAGCACCCCAAACCCCAGGGACCCTCCAAAACAGCCAAACCTCACCTTGATCCCGGAGAGCATGACTGTGACCAGATAATAATCCGGGAGCAGGAGGGCTCTGACCACGCTGCCATCCCGCACGTGCTCAATGATGGCTGCAGAGCGAGAGCACAGGTCCACGCTGGTGCCATGGTGAGGGGGTGCAGAGCCAGGCCCACCCCCCTGCACCCCCATGAGCTCTGAGAAGGGCGATCCCAGCAGCACGCATGCAACCCACAGCTTGCCAACGCGCAGCCCTCCGGCTCACCCACCATTGACCGGCTTCTGGTGCATGGAATCCACAAAGTGACGTGGGTTCTCGATGGTGTATTTGAGGTCACGGATGGTGTGCGAGCCCGTGCCTTCGCTCCACATCCCTTTCTTGGCACTCTTGGCTTGCTCCTCCAGCTCTGCCAGCCGGCTCTGCTCGGAGCTGCAGGGAAGCGGACAGAGCGGCTCAGCGCCATGCAAGATGCTGCCGGAGCATCCATTGCTCAGGTGCTTTTCTGGATGCTGTAGCAACCAGACCTCCAGGTGAGGGATGGGTGATGCTGCCAGCAGCAACGTGCCACGCATCAGAGCCCAGTGGGCGCACAGGGTGAAATCTCCAGCAACCAAACATCCACCTCCATGAGCACCGCCGCCCTCTGCACGGCAGCTGCGGCGCGCACAGATGGCAAGGTGACAGCAGGGAGAGAAGGGAAGGTGACAGCAGGGCAGCAGCGGGTTGGCAGCAGGGATCCCAGCCAAGGATGCTGCTCGGGGCTGCCTGGGAGCGTGGTGAGGTCTGGAGAGCAGCAGCCAGCAGCCCGGGGAGCAGGGCTGCGGTGAAGCGGAGCGCTGCCAAGCGCTGCCACGCTCCATTAAACAAAACCTCGGGATATTTTTGCTTGCAGACTTCTTCAGCTCAGCTGAAGAGGGCAAAGCTGCAAGCTGAGGAACGCTGAGTGGCTTCAGACGTGCCTGGTGTTAAATACGTGGGGAGCAGCAGCACACGTGGGGCTCAGCCAGCACCTCCAGGCAGCCAACAGACTCCCCTGCCTGCACCGAACCCTCCTGGAGCTGCCGGTAATTAACACGTCCTTGCAATTAGGAGAGCAAACGCAGAGCAGCAGGTTGCTACAGGCAATGTTTAATTGCAGGATGCTGAGTTCCGTGGGGATGCGTTACAGTGCTGGCGTTGCGTGGACCCAGGGGGGGGTTGGCACGTCCTGCACCCCCAGCATGGAGCAATGGGGGGTGGGGATGGAGCACCAGAGCACTGCTATCATTGTGGGATGGTGTAGAGTGACCACAGAGCTGGGGAATGGCTGGGGGGTTGGGAGGGAGCTTCTGGATCACAGAACTCCAGAATGGTTAGGTAGGGTTGGAAGGGACCTCATGGATCATTGAAACATAGAATGGTTGGGTTGGGTTGGAAGGGACATTATAGAGCTCAGAACCACAGGATGGTTGGGTTGGAAAGGACCTTATAGATCATAGGGATATAGAATGGTTGGGTTGGAAGGGACATTACAGAGCTCAGAACCACAAAATGGTTGGGTTGGAAGGGACTTCATGGATCACAGGGCCATAAAGTGCTTTGGGTTGGGATGGAAGGGACCTTATAGACCTTAGAACCACAGAATGGTTGGGTTGGAGGGGACCTTATAGATCATAGAGACATAGAATGGTTGGGTTGGGCTGGAAGGGACATTACAGAGCTCAGAACCACAGAATGGTTGGGTTGGAAGGGACTTCATGGATCACAGAGCCATAAAGTGCTTTGGGTTGGGATGGAAGGGACCTTATAGACCTTAGAGCCACAGAATGGTTGGGTTGGAAGGGACCATATAGATCATAGAGACACAGAATGGTTGGGTTTGGTTGGAAGGGACATTACAGAGCTCAGAACCACAGGATGGTTGGGTTGGAAGGGACTTTACGGATCTCAGAGCCATAAAGTGCTTTGGGTTGGGATGGAAGGGACCTTATAGACCTTAGAACCACAGAAAGGTTGGGTTGGAAAGGACCTTATGGATCATTGAAACATAGAATGGTTGCGTTGGAAGGGACATTACAGAGCTCAGAACCACAGGATGGTTGGGTTGGAAAGGACCTTATAGATCATAGGGATATAGAATGGTTGGGTTGGAAGGGACATTACAGAGCTTAGAACCACAGAATGGTTGGATTGGAAGGGACCTGGTAGAGCACAGAGTCACAGAGTGGTTGGGTTGAGTTGGAAGGGACATTACAGAGCTCAGAACCACAAAATGGTTGGCTTGGAAAGGACTTTACGGATCTCAGAGCCATAAAGTGCTTTGGGTTGGGATGGAAGGGACAATATAGACCTTAGAACCACAGAATGGTTGGATTGGAAGGGACCTGGTAGAGCACAGAGTCACAGAGTGGTTGGGTTGGGTTGGAAGGGACATTACAGAGCTGAGAATCATGGAATGGTTGGGTTGGAAGGGACCTTACAGAGCTTAGAATCACAGAATGGTTGGGTTGGGTTGGGTTGGAAGGGACATTACAGAGCTGAGAATCACGGAATGGTTGGGTTGGAAAGGATCTTACAGAGTGTAGATAGATAGAATTGGGTAAAAAGGGATCTTACGGATTACAGAACCACAGAATGGCTGGGTTGGAAGGGACCTTATAGAACTTAGAACCACAGAATGCTTGGGTTGGGTTGGAAAGGACCTTGTAGAGCATAGAGACATAGAATGGTTGGGTTGGAAAGGACCTTAATGACCACTGAACTATGGAATCCCACGATGGTTTGGGTTGGAAAGGACCTTAATGACCACTGAACTATGGAATCCCACGATGGTTTGGGTTGGAAAGGACCTTAATGACCACTAAACTATGGAATCCCACGATGGTTTGGGTTGGAAAGGACCTTAATGACCACTAAACTATGGAATCCCACGATGGTTTGGGTTGCTGTAGAATGGTTGGGTTGGAAAGGACCTGAATGACCACTGAACTATGGAATCCCACGATAGTTTGGGTTGGAAAGGACCTTAATGACCACTGAACTATGGAATCCCACGATGGTTTGGGTTGCCAAGGGACCCCCCTAGCTCTCCCCCACCACGGGCTGGGTGCCCCCCACCAGCTCAGGTTGCCCAGAATGCCACCCATGGCCTCGGGCTCCTCCATGGACGGGGTACCCACAGCCCCATCATCACCAAGCTGGAGTTCATACATACTTGTTGGCACGGATCCCCTCCCGGCGCGATGCCAGCCCCTCTGCCACCAGCGACTCGGCGATGTTCTCACCACTCGTGTCTGCAGGGAGAGGAGAGGAGAGGAGAGCAGTCAGCGTGCAAGGAAAGATGCATTTCATCCTTGGAACACGTCCGTGAATGGGTTGACCACGAGGACATGGGGTGTGTGAGCTCAGTCCAGGCTCTGCACCCACTGCTACGGAAGCTCCCCGAGCACCCGCACCCCTCAGCATGGCAATTTCATGGGTACCTGCGTGACACCACCCCAGTGCCCCACAAGGACACTCCTATAAGCTTAGGGACAACAAAACGGGCCATGCAGACCCCCAGTCCACCCCACAGAGCCTGACAGCTGTGCTATGCCCCAACACAACCCCACAGCCATGCAGGACGAGGGGAAAGCTCTGACCCTCCTCACCCGGAGCCAACGGGTGTCATGGGGATGGTCTGTTCCCCTACAAAAGCTGGAGCAGAAGGCTCCCCATTGATCTCAGCTTGCACCCATCAGTGGGATCAGCCCCAGCACGGTGCATTGCTTCCATGGGAACGCAGCCTGCAGCATCCCAGCACCACGGGGCTCTCCATGTTCCAAGCAATGGCCACTTCCTTCAGCTCCTCAGCGTCCCCTAAGCGGGTTTGGGGATCCCCAGTAGGAGGAGACCCTGCACAAAGACACCCTTCCTTGGCACAGGAGGGTTTTGTGGTGCTGGGGGCCATGCGGGGAGGCGGGGGAGGAGCGTGGTGAAGCTGCAGCAGCACTTTCACATTAATTGCGCTCCCAACCCTAATGACAAACTTCATTAGGAAGCATTTTCTGCTTCGTTTCTCCCCGCAGCGCCGTGACAGGCTGGGATGGAACAATGAGGATGACACCTACACACAAAAACCTTTTACGTGGCAGACAAGGAGGCTGCAAAGGCTGCAAGGACCGATGGAGCAGCAAAACCCTTTCCAAGATGCATTCCCACCCCAGATGTGCTGTGGGGCAGCTCAGCACCACTGTGCAGGACCAGCAAGCTGTGCCCACCCCTGTGCCCTCCTGCATTTTCCACACCCAAGTGCCCACATCTCAGCATTGCCCAGAGAGAAGTCTGCTCTCCCAGCCCTGTGCTTGGAAGCACCACGGATGCATGGGGTTGGGGCTGGATGGGCTTTATGGTGCCTTCCAACCCAACCACTCTATGGCTCTGTGATCTGTAAGGACCCTTCCAACCCAACCACTCTTGTGATCTGTAAGGTCCCTTCCAACCCTACTGAGCAATTCTATGGCTCTGTGATCTGTAAGGACCCTTCCAAACCCACTCAGCAATTCCATGGCCCTGTGATCTGTAAGGACCCTTCCAACCCAACCACTCCTGTGATCTGTAAGGTCCCTTCCAACCCTACTGAGCAATTCTGTGGCTCTGTGATCTGTAAGGACCCTTCCAAACCAACTCAGCAATTCTATGGCTCTGAGATCTGTAAGGACCCTTCCAACCCAACCACTCTATGGCTCTGTGATCTGTAAGGACCCTTCCAACCCAACCACTCTATGGCTCTGTGATCTGTAAGGACCCTTCCAACCCAACCACTCCTGTGATCTGTAAGGTCCCTTCCAACCCTACTGAGCAATTCTATGGTTCTGTGATCTGTAAGGACCCTTCCAACCCAACTCAGCAATTCTATGGCTCTGTGATCTGTAAGGACCCTTCCAACCCAACCACTCTTGTGATCTGTAAGGACCTTCCAACCCATCCACTCTACAGCTCTATGACCTAGGAGGTCCCTTACAAACCAAACCCTCTATGGCTCTGTGAATCCATACAGTCCCTTCTAACCCAACCCATCCTCTGGCTCTGCAATAAGGTTCCTTCCAACCCAACCACTCTATGCATCTATGACCTACAAGATCCCTTCCAACCCAATCCGACCATTCTATGGCTCAATGATCAATAAGAATCCTTCCAACCCAATCACTCTGTGGTTCTGTGATCCATACAGTCCCTTGCAATCCAACCCAATCACTCTGTGGCTCTGCAATCCATAAGGTCCCTTACAAACCAACCACTCTACAGCTCTGGGATCTACGAATTCTTTTCCAACCCAACCACTCTCTAACTGTGATCTATGATCTATCTTTCAACCCAATCCAACTCATGTTCTGGTTCCCTAATCCACGATGTCCCTTCCTATGCAAACACCCTATGGCTCCATGACCAATAAGATCCCTTCCAACCCAACCATTCTGTGGATCTATGATCTACAAGATCCTTTCCAATCCAGTCCAACCATTCTATGGCTAAATGATCAATAAGATCCCTCCCAGCCCAACCACTCTACAGCTCTGCAATCCATACAGTCCCTACTAACCCAACCACTCTGTGGCAATCTATGAGGTCCCTTCCAACCCAAACCAACCCGTGCTCTGGCTCTGTAATCCATAAAGTCTCTTCCAGTGCAACTCAACCATTCTATGGCTCCACGACTGATAGGATCCCTTCCAACCCAACCATTTGGTGGCTCTGCAATCCATAATGTCCCTTCCAGCCCAACCACTCTAAGGATCTATGATCTACAAGATCCTTTCCAATCCAATCCAACCATTCCATGGCTTTCTGATCAATAAGACCCCTTCCAACCCAACCACTGTATGGCTCTGCAATCCATACAGTCCCTTCTAACCCAGTCACTCCATGGTTCTGTGATCTATGAGGTCCCTTCCAACCCAAACCAACCCATGCTCTGACTCTGCAATCCATCAGGTCCCTTCCAACCCAATCCAACCATCCTATGGCTCTGTGATCAATAAGATTCCTTCCAACCCAATCATTTGGTGGCTCTGCAATCCATACAGTCCCTTCCACCCCAACCACTCTATGGCTCTGTGATCTATGAGGTCCCTTCCCACTCAATCCAACCATTCTATGGCTCCGTGATCAATAAGATCCTTTCCAATCCAACCATTTGGTGGCACTGTGATCCATAAGGACCCTTCCAATCCAATCCAACCCAACCACTCTACGGCTCTACAATCCACGCGGTCCCTTCCAAACCAACCACACTACAGCTCTGTGATCCATACAGTCCCTTCTAACCCAACCACTCTATGGTTCCATGATCTACGAGGTCCCTTCCAACCCAACCCATGCTCTGGCTCTGCAATCCATAAGGTTGATCTATAAGATCCCTTCTGACTCAACCCAACCATTTTACGTCTCTATGATCTATAAGATCCCTTCCAATCCAAGCCATGCCTCAATTCCATGCCCCAACCCAACCATTCTATGATCCCACACCCCCAAGGGACGCCCTGGCACCAAGCACTGCACCAACTTGCAGAGAGACAACAGCTCTGGTGAGAGTCAGGACCAAACACAAAGCAAACGCTGGGGTTAAATGCACCAAAAAGGTGAGGAGGGGGAACCCAAAACGCAGCGTTTCCCACACACCCCGCACTGCAGATCCATGCATCCTGCTTCATGCTCACCTTTGCCCAGGTACACCATGCCATATTCCCTGCCCTGGGGGGTCTTGTACTCCACAGTGAAGCACACCTCCTTCCCAATCAGCTTCTTCCGCAGGAATTCACGGGCCGGGAAGCCCCAGGGCTGGAAGGAAAGCAGAAGGTGTCACTGTGCCCATGGCAGCTCTGGGGTCAAGGTATGGGGCTGGCACATCCCCATCCCATCCCCACGTCCCCATGGCTCCATCCTGACCCTGCATCCCATCCCATCCCCATGTCCCCATCCTATCCCCATTTCTCGATCCTGACCCTGCATCCCATCCCATCCCACCCTCATGTCCCCATTCCTCCATCCTGACTCTGCATCCCATCCCATCCCCACATCCCCATTCCTCCATCCTGACCCCGCATCCCATCCCATCCTCATGTCCCCATCCCTCCATCCTGACCCCGCATCCCATCCCATCCTCATGTCCCATCCATCCCAGTCCCCATCCCTCCACCATGCCCCTGCATCCCATCCCATCCCCATGTCCCCATCCCTCCATCCTGACCCTGCATCCCATCCCATTCCCACGTTCCTATCCCATCCCCACGTCCCCATATCCCCATCCCATCCCTATGCCCCCATCCCTCCATCCTGACCCTGCATCCCATCCCATTCCCATGTCCCAATATCCCCATCCCATCCCCATGTCCCCATCCCTCCATCCTGACCCTGCATCCCATCCCATCCCATCCCATCCCCATGCCCCCATTCCTCCGTCCTGACCCTGCATCCCATCCCATTCCCATGTCCCCATATCCCCATCCCATCCCCACGTCCCCATTCCTCCATCCTGACCCTGCATCCCATCCCATCCTCATGTCCCCATCCTATCTCCATGTCCCCATTGCTCCAGCCTGACCCTGCATCCCACCCCATCCCCACATCTCCATACCATCCCCATGTCCCCATTCCACCCTGCATCATCACATCCCCATCCCTGTCTGCATTCTATCTCCATGTCCCCATCCCATCCTCATGTCCCCATCCCTGCATCCTGACCCCGCATCCCAAACCATCCTCATGTCTCCATCCCCACATCCCCATCCTGACCCCCCATCCTGACCCTGCATCCCACCCCATCCTCACATCTCCATCCTATCCCTATGTCCCCATCCCACCCTGCATCACATCCCCATCCCATCCCCATATCTGCATCCCTACATCCCCATGTCCCCATCCCTCCATCCTGACCTGCATCCCATCCCACCTCTATGTCCCCATTCCTCCATCCTGACCCTGCATCCCACATCCCAATCCCATCCCCACGTTCCCATTTCCCATCCCCATTTCCCATCCCCATTTCCCCACGTCCCCATTTCCCATCTCCACGTCCCCACATCCCCACGTTCCCATCCCCACGTCCCCATTTCCAGTCCCCACGTCCCCAAGTTCCCACCCCACGTCCCCATTTCCCATCCCCACTTCCCCACATCCTCATTTCCCATCTCCACGTCCCCGAGTCCCCACCCCACATCCCCATATCCCCATTTCCCATATCCCCTCACCCCCCATTTCCCACATCCCCTCGTCCCCACATCCCCATTTCCCGTTCCCACATCCCCATTTCTCATATCCCCCCATCCCCATTTCCTATATCCCCTCGTCCCCCATTTCCCATATCCCCCCCATCCCCAAATCCCCATTTCCCCACCCCAAATCCCCTCTCCGGAGCCAGGAGCAGCGCCGGGGCGAACTGAGCCTCGCTCCACCTCAGTTGGGTGGGTGGAGAGAAAGTGGGTCCAGAGGAGAGAACATGACGTGCTAATAAACAATTAGCAAAAAAACTGACAGGAATAATTTCTCAAAAGAGTGACATTTAACGGCTCAGAAGACAAACTCCCCAGGGAGAGCAATTAACTGCGCTCTCCGTGCCACCCCCGGGGCTGGGAGGATGGGTGGCCCTAAGCTCAGCTCTGCCATCCCAAACCGCTGCTCCCAAACCCGCTGCTGTCAAGCTGAGGCCATGGGCAGCACCCCAAAAAAGCAGCACTGCTCTTCTCCCAAGCTTGCACCCCAAAAAGGAACCCCAGAGGGACATCGTGTCCCCAAGGTTTCCAAGGTCCCCAAGGGGCAACCCTGAGGTCACTGGGCATCCAAAGTCCCCCCAAAGGCACCGGGTCCCCCAGTGAGGTCCCCCCCAAAGGCACTGCATCCCCAGGGTCTCCAGGGTCACCCAGAGGGGTTCCCAAAAAGGCACTGTGACCCCAAGGTCCCCTGGGGAGATACCACATCACCAGCATTCCCACTGGACACCACGGTCCCTCCCAGCTCTCCAAATTCCCCCAGAAACAGCCACATCCCCAAGGTCCCCAAGGTCTCCAGGGTCCCCCAGTGGGAGTCCCCAGGGTCCCAAGGTCCCCAGGGAGGCACCGTAAACCCAAAGGTTCCCTGAGGAAACACCACATCCCCAGCATTCCCACTAGACACCACGGTCCCTCCCAGCTCTCCAAATTCCCCCAGAAATAACCACATCCCCAAGGTCCCCCTAAGGCACCAGGTCCACAGGGTCCCCACTACCCCACACAGGGGTCCACAGGGTCTCCAAAAAGGCACTGTGACCCCAAGGTCCCCTGGGGAGACACAACATCCCTAACATTCCCATAGGACACCATGGTCCCCCACACAGCTCTCCAAAGTCCCCCAGAAACAACCACATCCCCAAGGTCCCCAGGGTCCCCCAGTGGGAGTCCCCAGGGTCCCCAAGGTCCCCAGGAAGGCTCTGTGACCCCAAGGTCCCTGGGGAGACACCACATCCCCAGCATTCCCACTGGACACCACAGTACCCCCCTGCTCTCCAAAGTCCCCCAGAAATAACCACAACCCCAAGCTCCCCCTAAGGCACCAAGTCCCCAGGGACCCTGAGTGAAGTCCCCAGGGTCTACAGGGTCCCCCAGTGGGAGTCCCCAGGGTTCCCAAAGACCCCAAGGAAGAACTGTGACCCCAAAGGTCCCCTGGGGAGTCACAACATCCCCAACTGGACACCACAGTCCCCCTCCGGCTCTCCAAAGTCCCCCAGAAGCCACCACATCCCCAAGCTCCCCAGGGTGCCCCCAGTGGGGTACCCAGGGTCTCCAAAAAGGCACTGTGACCCCAAAGGTCCCCTGGAGAGACACCACATCCCCAACTGGACACCACAGTCCCCCACCTAGCTCTCCAAAGTCCCCCAGAAACAACCACATCCCCAAGCTCCCCAGGGTGCCCCCAGTGGGGTACCCAGGGTCTCCAAAAAGGCACTGTGACCCCAAAGGTCCCCTGGGGAGACACCACATCCCCAACATTCCCAGAGGGACACCATGCTCCCTCCCAGCTCTCCAAAGTCCCCCAGAAACAACCACATCCCCAAGCTCCCCAGGGTCCCCCAGTGGGGTCTCCAGGGTCTCCAGAAAGGCACTGTGACCCCAAAGGTCCCCTGGGGAGACACCACATCCCCAACATTCCCACTGGACACCACAGTCCCTCCCAGCTCTCCAAAGTCCCCCAGAAATAACCACAACCCCAAGCTCCCCCTAAGGCACCAAGTCCCCAGGGTCCCTGAGTGAAGTCTCCAGGGTCACCCAGTAGGGTCCCCAGGGTCCCCAAAGAGGCATTGTGACCCCAAGGTCCCCTGGGGAGACACAACATCCCCAACATTCCCAGAGGGACACCATGCTCCCTCCTTGCTCTCCAAAGTCCCCCAGAAGCAACCACATCCCCAAGCTCCCCAGGGTCTCCAGTGTCCCCAAGTGGAGTCTCCAGGGTCTCCAAAAAGGCACTGTGACCCCAAAGGTCCCCTGGGGAGACACCACATCCCCAGCATTCCCACGGGACACCACAGTCCCTCCCAGCTCTCCAAAGTCCCCCAGAAATAACCACAACCCCAAGCTCCCTCTAAGGCACTAAGTCCCCAGGGTCCCTGAGTGAAGTCCCCAGGGTCTCCAGGGTCACCCAGTGGGGTCCCCAGGGTCCCCAAAGAGGCACTATGACCCCAAGGTCCCCTGCGGAGACACCACATCCCCCAACATTCCCAGTGGGACACCACAGTCCCCCACCCAGCTCTCCAAAATCCCCCAGAAACAACCACATCCCCAAGCTCCCCAGGATCCCCCCAGTGGGGTCCCCAGGCTCCCCAAAGAGGCACTGTGACCCCAAGGTCCCCTGGGGAGACACCACATCCTCAACATTCCCAGAGGGACATCACGCTCCCTCCCTGCTCTCCAAAGTCCCCCAGGAACAACCACATCCCCAAGCTCCCCAGGGTCTCCAGTGTCCCCCAGTGGGGTCTCCAGGGTCTCCAAAAAGGCACTGTGACCCCAAAGGTCCCCTGGGGAGACACCACATCCCCAACATTCCCAGAGGGACACCATGCTCCCTCCCTGCTCTCCAAAGTCCCCCAGAAATAACCACAACCCCAAGCTCCCCCTAAGGCACCAAGTCCCCAGGGTCCCTGAGTGAAGTCCCCAGGGTCTCCAGGGTCACCCAGTGGGGTCCCCAGGGTCCCCAAAAAGGCACTGTGACCCCAGGGTCCCCTGGGGAGACACAACATCCCCAACATTCCCAGAGGGACACCACGCTCCCTCCCAGCTCTCTAAAGTCCCCCAGGAACAACCACATCCTCAAGGTCCCCAGGGTCCCCCAGTGGGAGTCCCCAGGGTCCCCAAGGTCCCCAAAAAGGCACTGTGACCCCAAGGTCCCCTGGGGAGACACCACATCCTTAACATTCCCATTGGACACCACGGTCCCCCCACCCAGCTCTCCAAAGTACCCCAGAAACAACCACATCCCCAAGCTCCCCAGGGTCCCCTAGTGGGAGTCCCCAGGGTCCCCAGGAAGGCTTTGTGACCCCAAGGTCCCCTGGGGAGACACCACATCCCCAACATTCCCAGAGGGACACCACGCTCCCTCCCAGCTCTCCAAAGTCCCCCAGAAATAATCACATCCCCAAGCTCCCCAGGGTCCCCCAGTTGGTATCCCCAGGGTCTCCAAGGTCCCCAAAAAGGCACTGTGACCCCAAGGTCCCATGGGGAGACACAACATCCCTAACATTTCCATTGGACACCACAGTCCCCCATCCAGCTCTCCAAAGTCCCCCAGAAACAACCACATCCCCAAGCTCCCCAGGGTCTCCAATGTCCCCCAGTGGAGTCTCCAGGGTCTCCAAAAAGGCACTGTGACCCCAAAGGTCCCCTGGGGACACACAACATCCCCAACTGGACACCACAGTCCCACCCCAGCTCTCCAAAGTCCCCCAGAAACAACCACATCCCCAAGCTCCCCAGGATCCCCCCAGTGGGGTACCCAGGGTCTCCAAAAAGGCACTGTGACCCCAAAGGTCCCCTGGGGAGACACAACATCCCCAACATTCCCAGAGGGACACCATGCTCCCTCCCTGCTCTCCAAAGTCCCCCAGAAATAACCACAACCCCAAGCTCCCCCTAAGGCACCAAGTCCCCAGGGTCCCTGAGTGAAGTCCCCAGGGTCTCCAGGGTCACCCAGTGGGGTCCTCAGGGTCCCCAAAAAGGCACTGTGACCCCAAGGTCCCCTGGAGAGACACCACATCCCCAGCATTCCCAGAGGGACACCATGCTCCCTCCCAGCTCTCCAAAGTCACCCAGGAACAACCACATCCCCAAGCTCCCCAGGGTCTCCAATGTCCCCCAGTGGGGTCTCCAGGGTCTCCAAAAAGGCACTGTGACCCCAAAGGTCCCCTGGGGAGACACAACATCCCCAACTGGACACCACAGTCCCCCGCCCAGCTCTCCGAAGTCCCCCAGGAACAACCACATCCCCAAGCTCCCCGGGATCCCCCCAGTGGGGTCCCCAGGGTCTCCAAAAAGGCACTGCGACCCCCATCCCCAAAAGGGGACACCAAGCACAGAAATCCCAGGTTGGAGAACTCACCTCATCTGGTGTATCCTTGGCATCGGGCTGCCCGGCAGCAGCGCGGCGTGCCAGGCTGCCCGCACGGATGTTGCTGAGGTTGATCTGACGTTCAGGGGGGGGTCCTCCACGAGGCTGCCCCCGGACGATGATGGCACAGCCCGAAAGCACCTGCAGGGACAGCAGCCTTAAGCGTGGAGCAACCTGCAAGCACCTCCTTATTATCCCCCCCCCCCTCAGCCCTCCCTCCCTTTCCCCATCCAGCTCTGCTGCACGTGGGGCGATGCCCACGCAGTGGGATTGGGGAGTGGGGCTCCATTCTTGCACTTCGACCCCCCCCCCCCCACACACTGCAAACACCCCCAGAAGCACAGAATGGATGCACAGCACAGCATAAAGTTGGAGCAGACCCCATAGGGCTGCTGCCCAACCCCAGACCCACACAGAGCCCTCGGGGTTGCAGAGCTTTCCATGGGGTCCCACCCCCCTCCATCTCCCCCACCTCCCCCACCCACCCTACAGCGGGGTCCCATTGCCCCCACGCACCCAGTGGGACGCAATGCCTGCAGCCCAGGGCGCTGCAGAGCTCAGTGCTTAAGGATTCCTCCCTGTAATTAACCTCAGCCTTTAATTTATAAAGCGGCGGGGAGGTTGTTGGAGCCAATTAGTAACAGGAGCTCATTAGCAGAGCCTTCCGGTGCCACAAAGGGACCCAAGGGAGCAGGAACGACCCCAAAGGGACAGGGGGTGGAGAGGAGGGCCACCACACATCCCCATGGCCATGGACGACCTGTGGCATGGGGCCACCATCAGCCCTGTGCCCATTCAGGTGGCCATTCCCATCCCTGGGTGTTGTAGGGCCACCAAGAGTCCCCACTTATGAAGCCACCAACCCCACACCATAGGGCCACCATACATCCCTGCAGCCATGCAGGCATCAGCCCTGTGCCACGGGGCCACCACCACTGTGCCATGGGGCCACCATGTGTCCCTCTGCCATAGGGCCAGAGTGACATAGGGCAACCGCGCATCTCCATGCCATGGGGCCACCACCATTGTGCCATGGGGCCACCATGCATCCCCATGCCATGGGGCCACCACCATTGTGCCATGGGGCCACCACACATCTCCATGCCATGGGGCCACCACCATTGTGCCATGGGGCCACCACGTGTCCCAGTGCCATGGGGCCCCCCCCCCTGTGCCATGGGGCCACCACCATTGTGCCATGGGGCCACCACCATTGTGCCATGGGGCCACCACGTGTCCCAGTGCCATGGGGCCACCCCCACTGTGCCATGGGGCCACCACGCATCTCCATGCCATGGGGCCACCCCCACTGTGCCATGGGGCCACCACGCATCTCCACGCCATGGGGCCACCCCCACTGTGCCATGGGGCCACCATGCATCTCCACGCCATGGGGCCACCACCATTGTGCCATGGGGCCACCACGCATCCCCATGCCATGGGGCCACCACCATTGTGCCATGGGGCCACCATGCATCCCCATGCCATGGGGCCACCGCCATTGTGCCATGGGGCCACCACATCTGTGTCATAAGTCAACCATGCAACCAAATGCCATGAGACCACCATGTATCCCAGTGTCATGGGGCCACCACCATCATGCTATGGGGCCACCATGTGTCCCCTATGCCACAGTGCCACCAGCAACGTGCTATGGGGTCACCACAAGTCCCCATGCCATGGGGCCACCATGTATCCCAGTGCCATGGGGCCACCACATATCCCAGTGCCATGGGGCCACCACCATCATGCTATGGGGCCATCACACATCCCCATGTCATGGGGTCACCACGTATCCCAGTGCAATGGGGCTATCACCATCATGCTATGGGGCCACCACGTATCCCAATGTCATGGGGCTACCAGCATCATGCTATGGGGCCACCACACATCCCCATGTCATGGGGTCACCACGTATCCCAGTGTCCTGAGGCCACCACCATCGTGCTATGGGGCCACCACAAGTCCCCATCCATGTCATGGGGTCACCACATATCCCAGTGCCATGGGGCCACCGCCATTGTGCTATGAGGCCACCATGTGTCCCCATGTCATGGGATCACCACGTGTCCCCATGTCATGGGGTCACCATGTATCCCAGTGTCCTGAGGCCACCACCATCATGCTATGGGGTCACCAGGTGTCCCCATGTCATGGGATCACCACATGTCCCCGTTCCATGGGGTCACCATGTACCCCAGTGCCATGGGGCCACCACCATCATGCTATGGGGCCACCACACATCCCCATGTCATGGGGTCACTATGTATCCCAGTGTCCTGAGGCCACCACCATCGTGCTATAGGGTCACCACACATCCCCATGCCATGGGGTCACCACATATCCCAGTGTCATGGGGCCGCTACCATCATGCTATGGGGTAACCACATGTCCTCATGTCATGGGGTCACCACATATCCCAGTGTTCTGAGGCCACCACCATTGTGCTATGGGGCCACCACGTGTCCCCATGTCACGGGGTCACCACATATCCCAGCATCATGGGGCCATCGCCAACATGCCATGGGGCCACCACATGTCCCCATGTCATGGGGTCACCACCATCGTGCTATGGGGTCCACCACGTGTCCCAATGTCAAGAGGCCACCACCATATGCATCTGGGGGTAACCATGTGGTCCTCTATGCTATGGGGCCACCACACATCCCAGTGTCCATGGGGCCCACCACCTTGTGCTATGGGGTCACCAACGTGTCCCCATGCCATGGAGTCACCATGTATCCCCGTGCCATGGGGCCACCACCAAAATGGCATAGGGCCACCACACGTCCCCATTCCATGGGGCCACCAGCATTGTCATAAGTCAACCATGCAACCCCATGCCATGAGACAACCACATCTCCCCATGCCATGGGGCCACCACATATCCCAGTGCCATGGGGCCACCACCATCATGCTATAGGGTCACCACATGTCCCCATGCCATGGGGTCACCACGTATCCCAGTGCCATGGGGCCACCACCATCATGCTATGGGGTAACCACGTGTCCTCATGCCATGGGGTCACCACATATCCCAGTGTCCTGAGGCCACCACCATCATGCTATAGGGCCACCACCTGTCCCCATGTCATGGGATCACCACGTATCCCAGTGCCATGGGGCCACCACCATCATGGCTATGGGGCCATCACACATATCCCAGTGTCATGGGGTCACCACGTATCCCAAAGTCATGGGGCCACCACCATCATGCTATGGGGCCACCACGTATCCCCATGTCATGGGGCCACCGCCATCATGCTATGGGGCCATCACACATCCCCATGCCATGGGGTCACCACACATCCCAGTGTCCTGAGGCCACCACCATCATGCTATAGGGCCACCATGTGTCCCCATGTCATGGGATCACCACACATCCCCATTCCATGGGGTCACCACGTATCCCAGTGCCATGGGGCCACCACCATCATGCTATGGGGTAACCACGTGTCCTCATGCCATGGGGTCACCACGTATCCCAGTGTCCTGAGGCCACCACCATTGTGCTATGGGGCCACCACACATCCCCATGTCATGGGATCACCACGTGTCCCCATGTCATCGGGTCACCATGTATCCCAGTGCCATGGGGCCACCACCATCATGCTATGGGGCCACCACACATCCCCATGTCATGGGGTCACCACGTATCCCAATGTCCTGAGGCCACCACCACCGTGCTATGGGGCCACCACGTGTCCCCATGCCATGGGATCACCACACATCCCCATGTCATGGGATCACCACGCATCCCAGTGTCATGGGGCCACCACCATCATGCTATGGGGCCACCACACATCCCCATGTCATGGGGTCACTATGTATCCCAGTGTCCTGAGGCCACCACCATCGTGCTATAGGGTCACCACACATCCCCATGCCATGGGGTCACCACATATCCCAGTGCCATGGGGCCACTACCATCATGCTATGGGGTAACCACATGTCCTCATGTCATGGGGTCACCACATATCCCAGTGTTCTGAGGCCACCACCATTGTGCTATGGGGCCACCACGTGTCCCCATGTCACGGGGTCACCACATATCCCAGCATCATGGGGCCATCGCCAACATGCCATGGGGCCACCACATGTCCCCATGTCATGGGGTCACCACCATCGTGCTATGGGGTCACCATGTGTCCCAATGTCAAGAGGCCACCACCATCATGCTATGGGGTAACCATGTGTCCTCATGGTATGGGGCCACCACATATCCCAGTGTCATGGGGCCACCACCATTGTGCTATGGGGTCACCACAAGTCCCCATGCCATGGAGTCACCATGTATCCCTGTGCCATGGGGCCACCACCAAAATGGCATAGGGTCACCACACGTCCCCATTCCATGGGGCCACCAGCATTGTCATAAGTCAACCATGCAACCCCATGCCATGAGACAACCACATCTCCCCATGCCATGGGGCCACCACATATCCCAGTGCCATGGGGCTACCACCATCATGCTATAGGGCCACCACATGTCCCCATGCCATGGGGTCACCAAGTATCCCAGTGCCACGGGGCCACCACCATCATGCTATGGGGCCACCACACATCCCCATGTCATGGGGTCACCACACATCCCAGTGTCCTGAGGCCACCACCATCGTGCTATGGGGCCACCACAAGTCCCCATCTATGTCATGGGGTCACCACATATCCCAGTGTCCTGAGGCCACCACCATCATGCTATAGGGCCACCAGGTGTCCCCATGTCATGGGATCACCACGTGTCCCCATTCCATGGGGTCACCACGTATCCCTGTGCCATGGGGCCACCACCATCATGCTATGGAGTCACCACATGTCCCCATGTCATCGGGTCACCACGTATCCCAGTGCCATGGGGCCACTACCATCATGCTATGGGATAACCACGTGTCCCCATGCCATGGGATCACCATGTATCCCAGTGTCCTGAGGCCACCACCATCATGCTATGGGGTCACCAGGTGTCCCCATGTCATGGGATCACCACATGTCCCCGTTCCATGGGGTCACCATGTACCCCAGTGCCATGGGGCCACCACCATCATGCTATGTGGTCACCACACATCCCCATGTCATGGGGTCACCACGTATCCCAGTGGCCTGAGGCCACCACCATTGTGCTATGGGGCCACCACATGTCCCCATGTCATGGGGTCACCACGCATCCCAGTGTCCTGAGGCCACCACCATCGTGCTATGGGGCCACCACGTGTCCCCATGTCATGGGATCACCACACATCCCCATGTCATGGGGTCACCACGTATCCCAGTGCCACGGGGCCACCACCATCACGCTCCGGGGCCACCACGTGCCCCAGCGCCCCGGGACCACCACCACCACGTCACCCCACAACCACGCAACCCCACGCCACGACCCCCCCACGTGTCCCCACGCGTCGCGGTGGGCACGGAGCCGCCCGGTTGCTATAAACCCGGAACGTCGCCCTTCCCGGTGCTCAACCTGCCATTCCCGGTTCGCGGTCCTTACCATCTTAACGATACCGCGTTGTACAGCGAGGGGCGGCACGGAGCCGCCCTGCCCGGGGTTCGCCACCGAAGCCATAACGCGCACGGGGCCGAGCGGGGCCAGAGCGCGGAAGGGACAGCGGGGCGGGGCGGAGGCGGAGGGCGGAGAAGGGGGCGTGGTCAGCGTCCGACGTCCCGCCCCTCCGCCTCGCCGTCGGCCAATAGGAGAGCGGATCCGCCGCTCGCTCCGCCCCCACTGGCTGCGCTGCGTGACGTCACGAGTAGCCCCGCCCCTTTCTCTGAAGCCCCGCCTACTGGAGGAGGGCGGGACTTCCGGGGCACGCGGCGCCAGGGACACGTCGGCAAAGCGGCGCGCGGCTCCCACGTGGCCAAGCGCCGCGCGCGGAGGGGCGGGGCCAATATAAGACACGCCCCCTTTTTTCCTTCTGACGTCATCACTCCGCGCCAGACGCGTGGTGGAGGCGACAGGGAGGGGGAGGGGAAAATGGATGCCCTCTATAAGGGGAGGGGGGGTTCCCCACACTGTGCCCCCATTATAGGCGCTGTGGAAGGGGTCCCCCATTCCATTCTACATGGGGGGCTGGTGAAGAGGTCCAACGCCCCCCCACTCCCCATCACACCACCTTTATAGGCTTGAGGAAGGGCTCCCCACTCTCATTACCCCCCTTCCCCCCATATGGGGGCTGGGAGGATGGAGTCCAAACCCATATCCCCCCCCCAACAAAAGGATTTGGGGATGGGGTGCCCCTACAATCCCCCCCTCCAAGCCCCCCATAGGAACAGGAGGAAGGGATCCACCCCCATCTGACCCCCTCCAGAAGGCTTTTGGGCAGGTCCCCTTCCCCCCACCCCCCTATACCTTCTATGGCTTGGAATTCCCCCCCCAAAAAAATTATGCACTCAGAGGGGCTTTGGGGGGGGGGGGTCCCCACACTGTGCCCCCACATAGGAAGGTTGTGGAAGGAGTCTCTATTCCAACCACTATAGGGCTGGCAAAAGATCGCCCCATTTTATGCCCCCTCCCTATTTTATGCCCCCTCCCTTCCATAAAAGACTTTTGGGAAGGAGTGCCCCCCCCCCTTCCTATGCTGCTTTTACATGGGGGTGTCTGACCCCCATCCTGGAGCTCCCCAAAGCCCCCTCCCTCCAGTGCTGAAGGGCAAAACATCACCTCCTGCCCCCCTCCTCCACCCCCATCCCAAAGCAGATCGCTGCTTTTAAAATGCCTCAATAATCTTTTCAGCCCCCTACCCTCCTCCCCCCCCCCCAAAAAAAAAAAACCAAGTTATGATGTAGGTGGGAGCACTCAGATAAATGGGGCTGGGGTTGGTGACTCACCGAGGTTGCATGGAGTGCACGGGGTTGCATGGAGTTGTGTGGGGTTGCATGGAGTTGCATGGGGTTGCATGGAGTGCAGGAGGTGCATGGGGTTGCATGCAGTTGTGTGGGGTTGCATGGAGTGCATTAGACATGTGAGGTTGCATGGAGGTGCATGGGGGTGCATGGAGTTGCGTGGGGTTGCATGGGGTTGCATAGAGGTGCATGGGGGTGCATGGTGTTGTATGGGGTTGTGTGGGGTTGCGTGGGGTTGCATGGAGTGCAGGAGGTGCATGGGTTTGCATGGGGTTGCATGGAGTTGCATGGGGTTGCATGGAGTGCAGGAGGTGCATGGGGTTGCGTGGGGTTGCATGGAGTGCAGGAGGTGCATGGGGTTGCATGAAGTTGCGTGGGGTTGCATGGAATGCAGGAGGTGCATGGGGTTGCATGGAGTTGCGTGGGGTTACATGGAGTGCAGGGGGTGCATGGGGTCGCGTGGGGTTGCATGAAGTGCAGGAGTTGCATGAGGTTGCATGGGGTTGCATGGGGTTGCATGGAGTGCAGGAGGTGCATGAAGTTGCATGGGGTTACGTGGATTTGCATGGGATTGCATGGAGTACATGAAGTGCATGGGGTTTCACGGAATGCATGAGGTACATGGAGTTGTGTGGGGTCTCATGGAGTGCAGGGGGTTGCATGGATTTGCATGGGGTTGCATGGAGTACATGAAGTGCAGGGGGTTGCATGGAGTTGCATGGGGTTGTGTTGGCTTGCAAGGAGTGCATGGGTTGCACACGATTGTGTAGGGCTGTGTGGAGTTGCATGAAGTTGCATGGGGTTGCATGGATTTGCATGGGATTGCATGAAGTCCATGGGGTTGCATGGGGTTGCTTGAGGTTGTGTGGAGTGCATGAGCTGCGTGGAGCTTGCATGGAGTGCATGAGATATGTGAGGTTGCATGGAGGTGCGTGGGGTTGTATGGAGTGCATGGGGATGCATGAAGTGCATGTGGTTGCATGGGGTGCATGGGGGTGTGTTGGGTTGCATGGAATGCATAGGGTTGCATGGAGTTGTGTGGGGTTGCATGGAATCCATGCAGTTGCATGGAGTTGCATGAGGTGCATGGGGTTGCATGGAGTTGTGTGGGGCTGCATGGAGTCCATGCAGTTGCATGGAGTTGCATGGGGTTGCATGAAGTTGTGTGGGGTTGCATGGAGTCCATGGAGTTGCATGGAGTTGCATGGAATGCATGAGGTGCATGGGGTTGCATGGAGTTGTGTGGGGTTGCATGGAGTTGCATGGAGTTGCATAGAATTGCATTGAATGCATGAGGTCCGTGGGGTTGCATGAAGTTGTGTGGGGTTGCATGGAGTTGCATGGAGTTGCATGGAATGCATGAGGTGCATGGGGTTCCATGGAGTTGTGTGAGGCTGCATGGAATCCATGCAATTGCATGGAGTTGCATGGAGTTGCATGGAGTTGCATTGGAATGCATGAGGTGCGTGGGGTTCCATGGAGTTGTGTGGGGTTGCATGGAGTCCATGCAGTTGCATGGATTTGCATGGAATGCATGGGGTTGCATTGAGTTGTGTGGGGTTGCATGGGACTGCATGGACTTGCAGGGGGTTGCATAGAGTGTATGAGGTGCGTGGAGTTGGGTGGGGTTGCAAGGAGTTGCATGAAATGCATGAGATGCATGGGGTTGCATAGATTCCATGGGTCACATGGAGTGCATGGGGTTGCATGAAGTTGCATGGTGTTGCATAGATTCCATGGGTTGCATAGGGTTGCATGGGGTTGCATGGAGTGCATGAAGTGCAGGGGGTTGCATGGAGTTGTGTGGGGTCACATGGAGTGCATGGGGTTGCATGGGGTTGCATGAAGTTGCATGGTGTTGCATAGATTCCATGGGGTTGCATGGGATTGCATGAAGTGCATGGGGGCTGTATGGATTTGCATAGGGTTGCATGGAATGCATGAGGCTGCATGGAGTGTATGAGTTGCATGGGGTTGTGTGGGGTTGTGTGAAGTTGCACGGGGTTGTGTGGGAGCTGCATGGGGTTGCATGAAGTGCGTGAGATACGTGAGGTTGCGTGGAGGTGCCTGAAGTGCATGGATTTGCATGGGATTGCACGGGGTTGCATGGAGCACGTGAGGTACACGGGGTTGCATGGAGTTGGGAGGGGTTGCATGGAATGCATGGAGTGCTTGGGGTTGCATGAGACTTCATGGGGTTGCGTGGAGTGGATGAGGTTGCATGAGACTTCATGGGGTTGCGTGGAGTGCATGGGGTTGCATAAGACTTCATGGGGTTGCATGGAGTGCATGGAGTGCATGGGGTTGCACGGAGTGCATGAGGTGCATGGGGTTGCATGGGGTTGCATGGGGTTGCATGGAGTGCATGAGGTGCATGGGGTTGCATGGGGTTGCATGGAGTGCATGGGGTTGCATGAGACTTCATGGGGTTGCATGGAGTGCATGGGGTTGCATGAGACTTCATGGGGTTGCATGGAGTGCATGGGGTTGCATGAGACTTCATGGGGTTGCATGGAGTGCCTGGGGTTGCATGAGACTTCATGGGGTTGCATGGAGTGCATGGAGTGCATGGGGTTGCACGGAGTGCATGGGGTTGCACGGAGTGCATGAGGTACATGGGGTTGCATGGGGTTGCATGGAGTGCATGAGGTGCATGGGGTTGCATGGGGTTGCATGGAGTGCATGAGGTGCATGAGGTTGCATGGGTTGCATGAGTGTGAGGTTTGCATGAGACTCATGGGGTTGCATGGAGTGATGGAGTTCTGATAAAACTAGAAATCAGGTGTTGTCAATGGAGTGCCTAGTAGATGCCGTGGGTTGCAAGGGTCTTATAGGAGGCCATGGTGTTGGTTGGGGGATCCGTGGGGATTCTTACCATAGGGTGCAAGGGGCGTTCCATGGGACTTAACTTATAGGAATGCAAGGGGTTGTGTGGGGGTACGTGGGGTTGCTTTGGGGTTGCATGGGGTGCCTGCACTGCCCCAGGCACAGCCCTGCTTCCCAACAGCCCCACAGCCCCACACCATCTGCTGCAGTGGGGCAGGATGAACTGCTTGCCCTCTCGCACCACAGCGCCTCCTGTCAGTAGTGGTTCCAGAGGGGAATCTAGGTAATGTGTCATAGGAATCATAGAATCACAGTACTATAGGATCTGGTTTGAGGACCACGGTCAGGAAGCAGATATCATGGAAATGTGGGATCACGGAATTGTAGAATCATGGGATCATAAAATCATGGAAATGTAGGATCATGGAATCGTAGAATCATGGGATCATAAAATCATGGAAATGTAGGATCATGGAATCGTAGGACTGTGGCATCGTGGAGTCATACGGTGATGGATTTGTAGGATTGTGGAATCAGAATCATGGATCATGGGTTGGAAGGGACAATAGAACCATAGGGTGGTTGGGTTGGAAGGGTCCTTACAGATCATAGAACTATAGAAATGCACAATTGGTGGGTTGAAAGGGTCCTTGAAGATCATAGAACCATAGAATCCCACAATGGTTGGGTTGAAAGGGTCCTTGAAGATCACAGAACTATGGAATCCCACAATGGTTGGGTTGGAAGGGTCCTGAAAGATCATGGAACTATAGAAGTGCACAATGTTTGGGTTGGAAGGGTCCTTAAAGATCACAGAACTATAGAATTTCACAATGGTTGTGTTGGAAGGGTCCTTACAGATCACAGAACCATAGAATCCCACAATTGGGTTGGAATGCTCCTTATAGACCACGGACACATAGGACTGTTGGGTTGGAGAGGTCCTTAAAGATCGTAGAACCATAGAACTGCAAAATTGGTTGGGTTGGAAAGGACCACAAAAAAAACACAAAATGTTTGGGTTGAAAGGGTCCTTAAAGGTCATAGAACCACAGAAACATAGAGTGGTTGGGTTGGAAGGGTCCTTAAAGGTCATAGAACGATAGAATCCTACAATAGTTGGGTTGGAAGGACCATATAGACAACAGAACCATAGGATTGTTGAGTTGGAGAGGTCCTTAAAGATCATAGAACCATAGAAGTTCACAATTATTGGGTTGGAAGGGACCTTATAGACAATAAAACCATAGGATGATTTAGTTGGAAGGGTCCTTAAAGATCACAGAACCATAGAAACACACAGTGGTTGGGTTGGAAGGGACCTTGTCGACCACAGAACCATAGGGTGGTTGGGTTGGAGAGGTCCTTAAAGATCATAGAACCATAGAAACACACAGTGGTTGGGTTGGAGGAGACACTGCAGACCAGAGAAACATAAGGCTGTTGGGTTGGAAGGGTCCTTGAAGATCATAGAACTATAGAATCCCACAATGGTTGGGTTGGAATGGACCCTGTAGACCAGAGAACATAGGGCTGTTGGGTTGGAAGGGTCCTTGAAGATCATAGAACCATAGAATTCCACAATTATTGGGTTGGAAGGACCATATAGACAACGGAACCATAGGACTGTTGAGTTGGAGAGGTCCTTAAAGATCATAGAACCATAGAAGTTCACAATTATTGGGTTGGAAGGGACCTTATAGACAATAAAACCATAGGATGATTTAGTTGGAAGGGTCCTTAAAGATCATAGAACCATAGAAACAACAGTGGTTGGGTTGGAAGGGACCCTGTAGACCAGAGAAACATAGGGTTGTTGGGTTGGAAGGGTCCTTGAAGATCACAGAACTATAGAAACACACAATGGTTGAGTTGGAAGAGACCGTATAGACAACAGAACCATAGGATTGTTGAGTTGGAGAGGTCCTTAAAGATCATAGAACGATAAAAGTTCACAATTACTGGGTTGGAAGGGACCTTATAGACAATAAAACCATAGGATGATTTAGTCGGAAGGGTCCTTAAAGGTCATAGAACCATAGAACCATACAGTGGTTGGGTTGGAAGGGTCCTTATAGACCACAGAACCATAGGGTTGTTGGGTTGGAAGGGTCCTTAAAGATCATAGAACCATAGAAACACACAGTGGTTGGGTTGGAAGAGACACTGTAGACCAGAGTAACATAGGGTTGTTGGGTTGGAAGGGTCCTTGAAGATCATAGAACTATAGAATCCCACAATGGTTGGGTTGGAAGGGACCCTGTAGACCAGAGAAACATAGGGTTGTTGAGTTGGAAGGGTCCTTGAAGATCATAGAACTATAGAATCCTACAATAGTTGGGTTGGAAGGACCATATAGACAACGGAACCATAGGACTGTTGAGTTGGAGAGGTCCTTAAAGATCATAGAAGCATAGAAGTTCACAATTATTGGGTTGGAAGGGACCTTATAGACAATAAAACCATAGGATGATTTAGTTGGTAGGGTCCTTAAAGATCATAGAACCATAGAAACACTCAGTGGTTGGGTTGGAAGGGACCTTATAGACCACAGAACCATAGAGTGGTTGGGTTGGAGAGGTCCTTACAGATCACAGAGCCATAGAACCATGCAATGGTTGGGTTGTAAGGATCCTTATAGACCACAGAACCATAGAATTGTTGGGTTGGGAAGCTGCATCCAGGCATCACTAATGCCCATCACCAATCCCAGTACCACCATTGCCTATGCTGAGAAGCAGCAGCTAATCCCCAACATTCCCCTCTCCTCCCACCTATCCTCACTGCTGCATTCCTACAGCTGTGTCCATCCCTCTGTCTGTCCATCCATCCCTTCTTCCCTCCCCCCAGAGCTGCCCCATCTGTGCCAGGATGTGGGGAAGGGGGCAGCAGTACAGCCAGCACTGTCCCCACAGCCACCAGATGCTGGGAACCCAAAAGGAAATCCAGCCCATGGGATGCACAGCAGTTGCTGTTCTGCCCTCAGCGTGCATTGCATCCCCATCCCTGGAACATCAGCATCCCTTACCTTCCCTGGGATGACACCTATAGGGACTGGGGGGATGGGGAGGGGAAGGGAGGGCAGTGGTTTCATTCATGGGGGGCTGGGGAGGGGGCTGGGGGGACACAGGTGACATCCATGGGGTGCTGGGAGGGGGAATCTCCAGCTCTCCACCTGCCCACCTCTCCATCTCCGTTCATTCCCCTCTCTGCTCCATCTTTCCACCTCTCCATCTGTCCTTCCACAGCCCCATGCCTTCCTCTTTCCGTGTCCACCTCTCTGCCTCTTCACTCACTTGTGTCTCTCTGTCTTCATGAGACAGATTGTCCACTTCTCCCCATCTCTGTCCATGTCTCCATCTCTGCCCATCTCAACCTCTCCACCTCTGTCCATCCATCTCTCCATCTCAGCCTCTCCATCTGTCCATCCATCTCTCCATCCCTGTCCATCCATCTCTCCATCTCAGCCTCTCCATCTGTCCATCCATCTCTCCATCCCTGTCCATCCATCCCTCCATCTCACTTCCATCTTTCCTTCCTCCTCCATCCCTGTCCATCCTTCCAATCTCGCCTCTCCATCCTTTCACTCTCCATCCAGCTCTCCATCTTCCTCTCCGCCTCTCTCCATCTCCATCTCAACCTCTCCACCTGTCTGTCCATCTCTCCATCTCTGTCCACCCACCTCTCCATCTCAGCCCCTCCATCTCAACCTCTCCACCTCTGTCTGTCCATCTCTCCATCCCAGTTTCTCCATCTCTGTCCATCCATCTCTCCACACCTCTGTCTCTGTCCCCTTTTTACCCATCCCTCCATCTCTCACTCACTTCCTTTCCACTCTCCATCTTCCCAATCTGCCCTCCTTCCCCGTATCCAGGTCCCTGTATCTCCATGTCTCCACATTTCACCTCCACATCTCCATCTCCCCATCTCTCCACCTCTCCACCTTTCCATCTTAGTCCATTTATGTCTCCACTTCTCCCTCCATGTCTACATCTCTCTCTGCCTATCTTCTCACCTGCCCACCTCTCCGTGTCTCCATCTCTACACCTCTCCAGCTCTCCATCCATCTTTCCACATCCCCACCTCTCCATCTTTCCACCTCTGCACCTCTGTCCATCCATGTCTCCACCTCTCTCCATTTCTCCAACATCTCCACCTCTCCATGTCCCCATCTCTCCCTACCTCTCCCTATCCCTCTCCATCTCCACTCCTCTCCATCTCTGTGCATCCAGTCGCTGCCAGCCCCTTCGTCCATCTCCCCATCCCTCTCGCATCTTCCATCCTCCACCTCTCCACCCCTTTCCATCTCTCCTTCCCATCATTCCACCCCTTCCCTCCACCTTTCCCATCCCCCATCTCTCCATCTCCCACCTCCCCCTCTCTCCCATCTCTCCATTCCCCATTTCTTCAATTCTCCAATCTCTCCCCATTCGATCTCTCCATCTTCACCTCCCCCACCTCCACCCTCCACTTCTTTCCATCTCTCCCACTCTCCCACGTCCCCAGCCCCCCATCCCCCTCCCTCCCCATCCCTCCTCTCCCCTCTTCTCCCGACATCTCCCCTCTCCATTCCCCCCCTCTCCCCCCCCAGCTCACGCAGCACACGCAGCCCACGTCCCCCACCCCGCTCCCCGCAGCTCCCCGTGACCCCCCCACGACCCCCCCGGGCTCACTCCCTCTCCTTCCCCACTCCTCTCCCCGCCACCCGTGGGGCGCAGCGCGGTGGAGCGGCGGGCGCACGGGGCGGCCGTTCCGTGCGCTCTACCTGGGGGGGCGCGGGGGGGGCCAGCGGCACGGGGGGGCAGGGGGCTGCGGAGAGAGCTGGGGGGGGGTTGGGGGGGGAAGGGTCCGGCGGGGAGGGGGAGCGGCGGGGCCGTTCCGGAGCGCACGGAGCTTCCGTGCCACGCATCTCTCCCCGCAGCTCTGCGTTACGCACGGGACCCCCCCCGCGCAGGGGGCTGCGATGGTGTCCGGCGGTGTCCGGAGAGCTGCGAGAGGTGCAGCTCCGAACGTCGGCTCCGTCTGATTCTCATTGCCACGTCGCGAACACCCGGTTAGGGACCGGGGAGGGGTCGGGAGCGCAGGGGCCGTCGAGAAGGGGGGGGGTGACAGCGCGTTTCGGTGGGGGCCGGAGCGGGGCCGGGCCGGAGCGCTGTGGTTAATGTGTAATTGGGAGCAGATGGCACTGAGAGGCGGCTCCGTGCGGGCAGTGCGGGGCCGGAGCGCACCGCGAAGCGCAGCCCCGTTCCCGCTGGGGGACGGAGCAGAGGGCCGCGCTCCCCCCTCCGCTATTTGCTCTCCAAATATTGTGCTTTGAGGTTTACAACTCGCCTTTATCTGGGCCGGCCCGAGGGGCCATCTGTGCCGGGGTCTGTGCGCAACGCACCCTCGGCACCCATCTCTCCGAGCCTCCCTCTATTTGCTCAGCGCAACAGGAGCAAAAAAAATAAAATAAAATAAATCTATCTATCTATCCATCTATACATACAGAAACATCCACGCAATAAACCGGAGCGTGGGCCGACTTTATGGTGGGTCCGACACCCACCATCTGCCGCACCGCCCGGCCCGGCTCTTGTTTGTTCTGCGGGAACTCCGAGCTGCTCTGCGGGGTGATGCGCTCCTCCGAGCCGTCGGGGCCGCCTCTTCCTCCCCTCTTCATCACCCTCCACCCGCACAGCTCGGCCCCTCCGGCTCTGCTCGGCCCCGTTCGGCTCCGAAGGTACCGAACCCACACATTTCACAGCCACCTTCACCCCTCCTCATCCCCCTCCGCCCCCCCCCCGGGTCCCGTTTGGGTTCGCGCTCTGAGCTGGTGCGTTCTGTTGGCTGGGTGCGCGCAGGAAGCCGCGCACAGCTCTGCGGAGAGGGAGGGACGCGTCGGGATTCGGTGCGTTCGGGTTTGGGGCTTTGGGGTTCGGGGCTTTGGGGTTTGGGGCTTTGGGGATCGGTGCCTTGGGGTTTGGTGCATCGGGGTTCATTTCTTTGGGGTTTGGTGCGTCAGAGTTTGGTGCTTTGGGGTTCATTTCTTCGGGGTTTGGTGCATCCAGCTTTGGTGCTTTGGGATTTGGAGCTTTGGGGTTCAGTGCTTTGGGCTTTGATGCATCAGGGTTTGGTGCTTTGGGGTTTGTGCGTCCAGATTCAGTGCTTTGGGGTTTGGTGCTTCAGGGTTTGGTGCTTTGGGGTTCATTTCTTCGGGGTTTGGTGCATCCGGCTTTGGTGCTTTGGGATTTGGAGCTTTGGGGTTCAGTGCTTTGGGGTTCGGGGCTTTGGGTTTCGGTGCTTTGGGGTTTGGTGCATCGGGGTTCATTTCTTTGGGGTTTGGTGCATCAGAGTTTGGTGCTTTGGGATTTGGGGCTTTGGGGTTCAGTGCTTTGGGGTTTGGTGCATCAGGGTTTGGTGCTCTGGGGTTTGTGCGTCCAGATTCAGTGCTTTGGGGTTCAGTGCTTTGGATAAGGGGACTTCAGGGTTTGGTGCTTTGGGGTTTGGTGCTTTGGGGTTCATTTCTTTGGGGTTCGGGGTTTGGGGTTTGGGGCTTTGGAGCTTTGGGTTTCGGTGCTTTGGGGTTTGGTGCATCGGGGTTCATTTCTTTGGGGTTTGGTGAATCCGGCTTTGGTGCTTTGGGATTTGGGGCTTTGGGGTTCAGTGCTTTGGGGTTTGATGCATCAGGGTTTGGTGCTTTGGGTTCGTTTCTTCGGGGTTTGGTGCATCCGGCTTTGGTGCTTTGGGATTTGGAGCTTTGGGGTTCAGTGCTTTGGGGTTTGATGCATCAGGGTTTGGTGCTTTGGGGTTTGATGCTTTGGGGTTTGGTGCGTCCAGATTCAGTGCTTTGGAGTTCAGTGCTTTGGGGTTTGGTGCTTCAGGGTTTGGTGCTTTGGGGTTCATTGCTTTGAGGTTTGGTGCTTTGGGGTTTGGTGCTTTGGGGTTCAGTGCTTTGGATAAGGGGACTTCAGGATTTGGTGCTTTGGGGTTCATTGCTTTAGGGTTTGGTGCTTTGGGGTTCAATGCTTTGGGATTTGGTGCTTTGGTGCTTTGGGGTTTGGTGTGTCCTGATTCAGTGCTTTGGGGTTTGGTGCTTTGAGGTTTGGTGCCTTGGGTTTCATTGCTTTGAGGTTTGGTGCTTTGGGGTTTGGTGCTTTGGGGTCCAGTGCTTTGGATATGGGGACTTCAGGGTTTGGTGCTTTGGGGTTTTGTGTGTCAGAGCTTGGAGCTTTGTGGGGTTCAATGTTTTGGGGTTTGGTGCTTTGGGGTTTTGTCCATCCAGGTTCAGTGCGTTGGGATTTGGTGTGTCAGGGTTTGATGCTTTGGGGTTTGGTGCTTTTGGGGTTTGATGCTTTGGGGTTCAGTGTTTTGGGGTTCAGGGCTTTGGGGTTTGGAGCTTTGGGATTCAGTGCTTCGGGGTTTGGTGCTTTGGGGTTTCAATTTTTTGGGGTTTGGTGCTTTGGGATTTGGTGCTTTGGTGCTTTGGGGTTTAATGCATCAGGGTTTGGTGCTTTGGGGTTTGCTGTGTCCAGATTCAGTCTTTGGGATTCAGTGCTTTGGGGTTTAGTGCTTTGGGGTTTGGTGCTTTGGGGTTTGAAGCTTTGGGGTTTGGTGCTTTGGGGTTTGGTGCTTTTGGGTTTTGATGTTTTGGGGTTCATTGCTTTGGGGATTGGTGCATCAGGGTTTGATGCTTTGGGGTTCAGTGCTTTGGGGTTCAGTGCTTTGGGGTTTGGTGCTTTCAGGATTCCATGCACTGAGGTTTTGTATGTCAGAGCTTGGAGCTTTGGGGGTTCAATGCTTTGGGGTTTGATGCTTTGGGGCCCAGACCTTTGGGGTTTGGGGGTTTGGGGTTTGGTGTGTCCAGATTCAGTGCTTTAGGGTTCAGTGCTTTGGGGTTTGGTGCTTTGGGGTTCATTTCTTCGGGGTTTGGTGCATCAGGGTTTGGTGTGTCAGGGTTCAGAGCATCAGGGTTCAGTGCTTTGGGGTTTGGTGTGTCCAGATTCAGTCTTTGGGATTCAGTGCTTTGGGGTTTGGTGCTCTGGGGTTCATTGCTTTGGGATTTGATGCTTTGGGGTTCATTGCTTTGGTGTTTGATGCATCAGGTTTGGTGTTTGGGGTTCAGACCTTTGGATTTTAATGATTCGGGGTTTGGTGCTTCAGGGTTCACTGCATCACGGTTCAATGCTTTGGGGTTTGGTCCTTTGGGGCTCAACGCTTTTTGAGTTTTGTGTATCATGATTCGCTTCTTTGGGGTTCAGTGCTTTGGGGTTTGGTGCTGTGGGGTTTGGTGCATCGGGGTTTGGTGCTTTGGGGTTTGGTGCTTTGGGGTTTGGTGTGTCAGAGCTTGGAGCTTTGTGTGGTTTGGTGCTTCGGGGTTTGGTGCATCAGGGTTTTGTCCATCCGGGTTGAGTGCAGGTGGTGAAGCCGTTGCAGCTGCAGCTGCTGCTTTCCTCTCTGCACAAACAGCTCCAGGATGAGCCCCCCCAGCATGAAGACCCCGCGACGCCTCTCCGTGCAGCAGCGAGGTGAGCCCTCCGTGCCACGCTCCGTTGCACACTCAGTTGCACACTCAGTTGCACATCCTTGCACACCCCGTGGCATGCTCTGTTGCGTGTTCCGTGGCACATCCTTGCCCTCTCCATGGCCACGGCACACTCTGTTGCACACTCCATGGCTCACTCTGTGGCACATCCTTGCACACTCCATGGCATGCTTTGTTGCACACTCCTTGGCACACTCCGTTGCATGCTCCATGGCTCACTCTGTAGCACATCCTTGCACACTCCATGTCATGCACTGTTGCAAACTCTTGGCACACTCCATGGCACATCCTTGCACCCTCCATGGCATGCTTTGTTGCACACTTCTTGGCACACTTGTTGCACACTCAATGGCTCACTCTTACTCATCCTTGCATACTTCACGGCACATTCTGTTGCACACTCCTTGGCTCACTGTGGCACACCCTTGCACACTCCACGGCACATTTTGTTGCATGTTCCATGGCTCACTCTGTGGCACATCCTTGCACACTTCACGGCACATTCTGTTGCACACTCCTTGGCTCACTATGGCACATCCTTGCACACTTCACGGCACATTCTGTTGCACACTCCTTGGCTCACTATGGCACACCCTTGCACACTCCACGGCACATCCCATCGCACACTCCTTGACACACTTCACAGCACACTCCATGGCACATCCCCATGGCACACGCCTCGCTCCACACCCCCCCCACATCGCACAGCCCATCCTTACACACTCCCACACCCCCCACGGCCCATTTTTGCACACTCCCACCCACCCCAACACCACCGATCCCCCCCTCAACTCCACCTCCCCACAACTTGGCACACCTTTCTCTCCGCACGCAGAGGACGGGGGCCCCCACCTCCCCATCCTCACCCCTCCACCTTCCACGATTGAATCCCCCCCCTCACCCCGCAGGCCCCAGCAGCGTCAACCAGCTGGGGGGGGTCTACACCAACGGCTGCCCTCTCCCCCCATGCAAGAGGCAGAGCATCATCCAGCTGGCAGCACACGGCGTGCGCAGCACCGACATCTCCCGCAGCCTCCAGGTGCGCACGGACGGGGGTCCTTATAGGGGGGGTCCCCAAGCCCCCCAAATCCCCCCCTCATTTCCCCAAATCTACCCTATAGGTATCCAATGGTTGCGTCAGCAAAATCTTGAGTCGTTATTACCAGACTGGTTCGTTAAGACCCAAAAGTTTGGGGGGTAGTAAACCTCGTGCTGTTACCCCCCCCGTGGTGGCACGAATCGCGCAGCTGAAGCGGAGCAGCCGTCCCTCTTTGCGTGGGAGATCAGACAGAAGCTGCAGCTGGAGGGGCTCTGTGGCAACCAGAGAACCCCCAGCGTGAGTGGGGATGGGTTGGGGGGGAAGGGGAGGGGGTTTTGGGTGGGTGGGGGTCCGGGAGGGGATGCGTGGGGATGGAGGGGGGGGCCCCTTTTGGAGAGAGTGGTGGGGATGGGGGGGGGGAAATTTGGGGGGGGGTTTGCCAATGGGGAGAAGGGGGTCCGGGATTGGGGGATTGGGGGGGTGGGTGGTGGGGGTCCCATTTTGGAAGGGGGATGGTGGGGATGTGGGGTGGGGGGTCCCATTTTGGGGGGGAGCATGGGGGATGTGAGGGTGGGGGTCCTGGAAATGGGGTTTGGGTGGGTTTGGGGTGGGGGGTCCATTTTTTAGGGGGTGGGCATGGGGTTTGGGGTGGGGGGTCCCCTTTTGGGGGGAGTTTGCATGGGGAGTGGGGGTGGGGGGGTCCTGGATTGGGGTGGGGTGGGGTTTTTGAGGGGGGTTTGGGGGGGGTCCCTTTTTGGGGGGGCAGATTGGGGTTGGGGATTTGGGGGGGTGTGGGGTTTTTGGGGGGGTTGGATTTGGGATTTTGGGGGATGGCGGGGGGGTTCCCCTTTTGGGGGTTGGGTTTCCTTGGGGTGGGGGGGGGTCCCCTTTTGGGGGGGGATGATGGGGATGGGGGTGGGGTCCTTTGGGGGGGGGATGGGGGAATTGGAGGAAAGGGGGGTCCTTTTTTTGTGGGTGGGTTCCCTTTTTGGGGGGGTTTGTTTAGGGGGGGGGTCCCATTTTGGGGGGATGCTGGGGAGTGGGGGGGGCCGAAATTGGGGAGTTAAAGGGGGTTTTGGGGGTTTTTTTAATTTTTTTTCCTTTTTTTCCCTGGGGGTTCCTTTTGGGGGGGTTCCTTTTGGGGGGGCTCTTTTTAGGGGTTTGGCGGTGGGATTAAGGGGGGGGGTCCCTTTTTGGGGGGGTTGGGGATGTTTGGGGTCCTTATTGGGGTGGGGGGATGCAGGGGTGGGTTCCTGTGTTGGAGGGAAAGATGGGGTGTGAGGGTGGGGATCCCATTTTTAGAGGGTTTGGCTGAAGGGATGTGGAGGGGGGGGGTCCCATTGGGGGGGAGATGCCATGGAGATGGGGGTGGGGGTCCTGGGTTGGGGTGCGTGCAGATGCGGGGTGGGGGGGCATGGTTGGAGTGGAGTGCGGGGGATGTGGGGTTGGGGGTTCCATTTTTTGGAGGGTTGCATAGGGATGTGAGGGTGGGGTCTCGTTTTTAGGGGGGTTGGCTGTTGGGGGTGTGAGGGTGGGGGTTTCTTTTGGGGGAGAGAAATGCATGGGGAGTGAGGTGGGGGTCCGGGATTGGGGGTTGGGTGGGGATGTGAGGGTGGGGGTCCCATTTTGGGGAAGGGAAAGGACCATGGGGATGTGAGGGTGGCGGTCCTGGAATAGGGGGGGTTGGGGGTCCCCATTTTTGGGGGGGTTGCATAGGGACCGTGGGTGGGGGATCCCATTTTTAGGGGGGGGGCGAATGGGGGATGTGAGGGGGGGTCCATTTTGAAGGGGGAGCATGGGGAGTGGGGGTGGGGGCCTGGATAGGGGTTGGGTTGGGGATTTGAGGGGGGGGGATCCCATTTGGGGATTGAACTGGGTTTGAGAGGGGGGGGTTTGTTTTTAGGGGGTGGGGGTTTTGAGGGGGATTGAGGGTGGGGGTCCCATTTTGGGGGGAGGAGCAGGGGGTTGAGGATGGGGGGTCGGGGGATGGGGGGATGATGGGGATTTGAGGGTGGGGGGGTTCCGTTTTGGAGTGGAAATAAATGGGGAGTGAGCGTGGGGGTCCATTTTTTGGGGGTTGCATGGGATGGAAGGTGGGGGTTCATTTTTAGGGGGTTTGAGTGGGGGATGGTGGGGTGGGGGTCCCATTTTGGGGGGGGGAAATGATGGGGATGTGAGGGGGTTGGGGTTGGAAATAGGGGATTGGGTGGGGGATTTGAGGGGGGGGTGGGTCCCATTTTGGGGGGGTACATGGGATGTCGGATGGGGGGTCCTGTGTTTGGGGGAGGTTGCAAAGGGATGTGAGGGGGGGGTCCATTTTTAGGGGGTGGCTGAATGGGGATGTGAGAGTGGGGGGGTTCCCATTTGGGGGAGAGATGCTGGGGGATGTGGGGTGGATTTCCCATTTTTGGGGAGGTTCTAGGGATTGAGGGTGGGGGTTCATTTTGGGGGTGGGGGAACCCATGTTTGAGGGTGGGTGTGTGGGGATGTGGGGAGGGGTGGTCCCATCTGGGGGGTGGCTGGCCTGAATGGGGATGTGAGGGTGGGGGTCCCGTTTTGGGGGGGAGTGCATGGGGATAAGAAGGGTGGGGGGTCTCATTTTTAGGGGGTGGCTGAGTGGGGATGTGAGGGTGGGGGTCCCATTTTGGGGAGAGATGCATGGGGATGTGAGGATGGGGGTCCTGGGATTGGGGATGCATGGGAATGCGAGGGTGGGGGTCCCATTTTGGAGTGGAGATGCATGGGGATGTGAGGGTGGGGGTCCCATTTTTAGGGGGTGGCTGAATGGGGATGTGAGGGTGAGGGTCCCATTTTGGGGGAGAGATGCATGGAGATGTGAGGAGTGGGGGTCCTGGGATTGGGGATGCGTGCGGATGCGAGGGTGGGGGTCCCATTTTGGAGTGGAGATGCATGGGGATGTGACGGCAGGGATCCCATTTTTAGGGGGGTGGCTGAATGGGGATGTGAGGGTGGGGGTCCTGTTTTGGGGGGAGATGCATGGGGATGTGAGGGTGGGGGTCCTGGAATAGGGGTTGGGTGGGGATGTGAGGGTGGGGGTCCCATTTTGGGGGAGAGATGCATGGGGATGTGAGGGTGGGGGTCCTGGAATAGGGGTTGGGTGGGGATTTGAGGGTGGGGGTCCCATTTTTGGGGAGGTTGCATAGGAATGTGAGGGGAGGGTCTCGTTTTTAGGGGGTGGCTGAGTGGGGATGTGAGGGTAGGGGTCCCGTTTTGGGGGGGAGATGCATGGGGGGATGTGGGATGGGGGTCCTGGGATGGGGATGCGGTGGGGATGGGAGGGTGGGGGTCCCATTTTTGGGGGGGTTGCATAGGGATGTGAGGGTGTCTGATATTTAGGGAAGATGCATGGGGTATGAGGGTGGGGGTCCTGGAATAGGGGTTGGGTGGGGATGTGAGGCTGGGGGTCCCATTTTGGGGTGGGTACATGAGGATGTCAGGATGGGGGTCCCATATTTGGGGGGGTTGCATAGGGATGTGAGGGTGGGGATTCATTTTGGGGGGTCGCCTATTGGGGGGTGGCTGAAATGGGGGAATAAGGGGCGGGGGGGTTCCCATTTTGGGGGGGGTGTTTGGGGGATGTGGGGTGGGGGTTTGGTTTGGGGGTTGGGGGGGGTTGTTTGCCCTAGGGCTTGTGAGGGGGGAATGCCTGAGGATTGATGGTGGGGGGGGGTCCCCTTGGGATTAGGGGTGCATGGGGGATTGTTGAGGGGGGGGGTTCCAAATTTTTTAGGGGTGGCTTCTGAATGGGGTAAGAGGGTGGGGGTCCGGGGATTGGGGGTGGGTGGTGGGGAATTGGGTTGGGGGGGGGGGGGGTCCGGGGGGTTCCCAGTTTGTGGGGGATGAATTGGGGAATGGGGAGGGGTGGGGGTCCCATTTTTTGGGGAGGGGTTGAATGGGATTTGAGGGTGGGGGTCCTGGGAATAGGGGTTTGGGGGGGGATTTGGAGGGATGGGGTCCCCCCTTTTGGGGTGGGCTTTTGCTGGGGATTTGATGTTTGGGGGGTTTCTGGGATTGGGGGGGGTGGGTGGTAATGGGGGTGTGAGGGAGGTGGGGGGGTCCTGGGTTTGGAGGTTTGGGTGGCGTGGGGTTTTCTTTTAACCCCCGGCTGTGGGGTGGGGGTCCCATTTTGGGGGAGGGTTTGCCTGGGATTCCTTGTGGAGGGTTGGGGGTCTCCATTTTTTTAGGGGGTTTAGCTGAATTGGGGATTTGTGAAGGTTGGGGGTCCTGTTTTGGGGGTTGTGGTGGATGCAAGGGTTGGGGGGGTTCCCATTTTGAAGGGAAAGATTGCAATTGGGATTGTGAGGGTGGGGGGGCCCATATTTAGGGGAGAGCATGGGGATGTTGAGGGGTGGGGGTTCCTGGAATTGGGTTGCTGGGATGGCCGGGATTTGTTGGGGAATGTGGGGGTGGGGGTCCCCCAATTTTGGGGAGGGTTAATGAGGATGTCAGGATGGGGGTCCTGTGTTTGGGGGGGGTTGCATAGGGATGTGAGGAGGGATGATGGGGGGGGGGTCCCATTTTTAGGGGGTGGCTGAATGGGGATGTGAGGGTGGGGGGTTCCTGGGTTTGGGGGGGGCAAGGGGAGAAACGGAGGTTGGGGGTTTCCCTGTTTGGGGGGTGAGGTGCCATAGGCCAGGCCTTTAGGGGGTTGGGGGATTTGGGGCCCTGGGGGGGGGGGGGGGGGGGTGCTGCTCCTCCTGCTCCCACAGTGCTGCCCACCCCTCTGCCCCCTCCTCCCATCCCATCTGCAGCCCCATCTCCTCCCCAGGTCTCCTCCATCAATCGGGTGCTGAGGGGTCTGCAGGGCACGCTGCGCCCCACGCTGCTGCCGGGGGGGGAGAACGTGGGTATGTGCACACACGTGGCTTTGGATGCACACCTGCGGGCGTGCAAACACACGCAAGGATGCATGCACACACCTGCAGGCATGCACAGGCACAAGGGTGCTGGATTTATTTGCCGGCGGCAACCACAAGGATGCATGGGGCAGGCGCCTGCGGATGCACGCCACCCATTTGGATGCAGGATTCTTTTTTGCAGGGCCTTGAAGTGACATTTGGATTGCCATGCACCCACCTGAAGAAAATGAAACAAAATTTGGATGCATGCATGTTTGCAGACATTGCACCGGCCAAGGAGCATTGAAACCTTGGCAGGCATGCCAAAACACAGAAGGAGATGCATGCACAAATGCAACATGCCAAAACACACAGAGATTGCATGCCACCTGCCGGAAATTGCCCAACCCAAGGATGGGCACAATCCGGTGACATGCCAACCACACACCAGATGCATGCACACCTGCAGACATGCACACATTTGGATGCATGCACATCTGCAGAGATGGCACCACAAGGATTTTGAAAGTAAAAGAAGGAATGTTAAACAAATTTGGATCAATTAAAACCTGAAAGAGATAAAACAAAAAAAAGATAATTCAAAACCGCAAAGAGATTGAAAAAACAAAAAATGCAAAAAACCTGCAAAATTGCAAAAACCAAAACAGATGAACACAAAACCGCAGAAATGCAACAAACAAAAATGGATGAAAGAACCCAAATTCTTTTCCTTTATTCCCCAAAACCCTCCCTCTCCATCCCATCCCCCCCAGCCCCCTCCTTTCCCATCACCGCGCGCTAGAACCTCAGACTCCCGACACGAGACACCCCCCAGGAACCCCCCGGGCCGGCAGCAGACAGCGGCAGCAGGACGATGCTGTCCCAGCAGCAATCCAAAGCCCTGGAGGAAGGTGGGGGTCCGTTGCAGTGGGCGCTCATCGGGCTTCGTTGGGTTGGTGAGCGTGTTGGTTGAGTTGAGTTGGGTTGGGTCGGTTGGGTGTGGGTTGGGATGAGGTTGGTTGAGGGTAGGGTTGATCAAAGGCGTTGAGAGGTTGGATAGGGCATTGGTTGGCATGAGTTGGGTGGTTGCACTTCGTTGTTTTTGTTGTTGTTTTAATTTGGTGCTTTTTTTTCTCATGTTGGGTTCGACGCCGTTGGATTGGGTTGGAGATTGGTTGGGTTGGAGGGGGATTGCAGGTTGCCGTGGCAGGTGGGGTGGGTTGGGGTTGGATTGAGTTGGGGATTGGGTTGGTTGGTTGGGTTGGTTGGGTTGGATTGAGTTGGGGATTGGTTGGTTGGGTTGGGGTTGGGGTTGGTCAGGTTGTTGTGGTTGGGGTTGGGTTGGGTTGGGTTGGGTTGGTGGATTGGTTTTGGTTGGGTTGGGTTTGGGTTGTTGGTTTATTATTTTTTTGGGTTGGGTTGGGTTTGGGGTTGGGTTGGGTGGTATGGGTTGGGGTGGAGTTGCATGGGTTGGGTTTGGTGATTGGGTTGGGATTGGTTGGGTTGGGGGTTGGTTGCATTGGTTGGGTTGGGTTGGTTGTTGGTTTGGGGTTGGGTTGGGATTGGGTTGGGTTGGGGGTGTTTAGGTTGGCATTGGGTTGAGTTAGGTTGGGATTGAGTGTTGGGGCGGGTTTGGCTTGGGTTGGCGTTGGGGGTTGGTTGAGGTTGGGTTGGAGTTGGGGGGGGTTGGGGTTGGTTGGTTGGGGTTTTGGGGTTGGGGTTGGGGTTGGATTGCTTGGGGTTGGGTTAGAGTGGGTTGGGATTGGTTGGGTTGGGTTTGTTGGGTGTGGGGTTGGGTTGGGTTGGGTTTGGGTTGGTTGGATTGGGTTGGAGGTGGGTGGTTAGGTTGTTGGGGTTGGGTTGGGTGATTGAGTTGGGGTTGGGTGGTTAGGTTGGTTGGCGTTGGTGTTGAGTTAGGGGGGATTGAGTTGGGTGGTTGGTTGTTGCGGTTGATTGGCTTGGGGTTGGATGAATTGGGGTTGGTTGGGTTTGTCATTGAGTTGGGTTGGTTAGGTTGGGTTGAATTGGTTGGGTTTGGGGTTGTTGGTGTGGGGTTGTGGTTGGGTGATGGGTTGGGATTGAGTTGGGGTTGGGTGTGAAGTTGGGGTGGGGTTGGATTGGGGTTGGGTTTGGGTTGGGGGTATTGAGTTGGGTGGTTTGGTGGTGGTGGTTGGGTTGGGTGGTTTGGTTGGGTTGATTGGGTTGGGTTGGGGTTGGGTTGGGTTGGATGGTTGGGTTGGTTGGGTTGGGATTGGGTTGGGGTTGTGATTGAGTTGGGGTTGGGGTTGAGTTGGGGTTGGGTTGACGTTGTGATTGAGTTGGGGTTGGGGTTGGGTTGGGGTTGGGATTGAGTTGGGGCTGGGTTGGCGTTGGATGGGCGTTGGAGTTGAGTAAGAGTTGGGATTTAGTTGGGGTTGGGGTTGGGTTTGGGAATGGGTTGAGACTGAGTTGGGGTTGGGGGTTAGGCTGGCATTGGTGTTGAGTTAGGGCTGGGATTGAGTTGGGGCTGGGTTGGCGTTGGGTTGGCATTGGGGTTGGTTAGGGTTTGCATTGAGTTGGGGTTGGGGTTGGGTCAGGGTTGGATTGGCGTTGGAGTTGAGTTAGAATTGGGATTGAGTTGGGGTTGGGTTTGGGATTGGGTTGGGATTGAGTTGGGTTTGGGGTTCAGTTGACGTTGGGATTGGGTTTGGGATTGGGTTGGGATTGGGTTGGGGTTGGGGTTGAGTTGGGGCTGGGTTGGCATTGGGGTTGGGGTTTGGGATTGGGTTGGGATTGAGTTGGGGTTGAGTCGGGGTTGGGGTTGGGTTTGGGGTTGGGTTGGGATTGAGTTGGGGTTGGGGTTGGGGTTGAGTTGGGGTTGGGGTTGGGGTTGGTGTTGGGATTAAGTTGGGGTTGGGGTTGAGTTGGGGTTGGGTTGACGTTGTGATTGAGTTGGGGTTGGGTTGGCGTTGGGTTGGGATTGGGTTGGGTTGGGGTTGGGGGTTAGGTTGGCTTTGGGGTTGATTAGGGTTGGCAGCAAAGGGTGGGGGCTGATTGCAAAGCCAACCCACCTGCAGAGTTCCAAAGGGAGCAATACCCCGACAGCAGCACGCGGGGACGATTGGCTGCAGCCACGCAGCTGCCAGACATCACCGTCCAGGTACGGTGCACGGGCACACCTGTGTTGCACGCGCGTGTGTTGCACAGACCTCCATTGCACATCCCTTTGTTGCACATGGCTGCGTTACACGTGCGTGTGTTGCACAGACCACCATTCTGCACTCCTGTGTTGCATGTGCCTGTTTTGCACATGTGTGTGTTGCACAGACCCCCATTGCACACCACTGTGTTGCATACAACTATTTTGCACATGCGTGTGTTGCACAGACCTGCATTGTGCACCCCTGTATTGCACGTGTCTGTTTTGCACATGCATGTGTTGCACATACCTTCATTCTGCACTCGTGTTGCACATGCCTGTTTTGCATGTGTGTGTGTTGCACAGATGTGCATTGTGCACCCCTGTGTTGCATGTGCCTGTTTTGCACATGTGTGTGTTGCACAGACACCCATTGCACACCCCTGTGTTGCATTCAACCATTTTGCACATTCACGCGTTGCACAGACCTCCATTGCTCCCCCCTTTGTTGCACATGCCTGTCTTGCACATGCATGTGTTGCACAGACCCCCACTGCACACCCCTGTGTTGCATATGCCTGTTTTGCACATGCATGTGTTGCACAGACCTCCATTGCACACCCTTTTGTTGCACATGGCTGTGTTACACATGCACGTGTTGCACAGATCCCCATTGTGCACTCCTGTGTTGCATGTGCTTGTTTTGCACACGCATGTATTGCACACACCTGCCTTGTGCACCCCTGTGATGCATGTGCCTGTTTTGCACGTGCATGTGTTGCACGGACTCCCATTCTGCACCCCTGTGTTGCACATGTCTGTTTTGCACACGCATTTGTTGCAGAGACCCCCACTGTGCACCCCTGTGCTGCATCGTGCATGTCTTGTGCACAACCATTTTGCACACTCTATGGCACACTCCTGCACATTGCATGGCACATCCTTGCACACTCTATGGCACACTCTGTTGCGCAATCCTTGCACACTCCTGCACGTTGCATGACGTATTCTTGGCACGCTCCATGGCACACTCAGTTGCACACTCCTTGGCACATCCTCGCACACTTTATGGCACACTCTGTTGCACACTCCTCGCACACTCCATGTCACACTCCTGCATGTTGCATGGCACATCCTTGCACACTCCATGGCACATCCTTGCACAGTCCTTGGCACACGCCATGGCACATCCTTGCACACTCCTTGGCACGCTCTGTTGCACAATCCTCGCACACTCCTCGGCACACTCCTGCATGTTGCACGGCACATCCTTGCACACTCCATGGCACATCCTTGCACACTCATTGGCCCACTCCTGCACATTGCATGACATATTCTTGGCACACTCCATGGCACATCCTTGCACACTCCATGGCACACCCACACATGCTCCATGCCCGCAGCACAGCTTTCTTGCTCACCCCTTGGCGCATTGCCTGGCACATCCGTGCACGCTCTATTGCACACTCTGTTGCACGCTCCTTGGCATCAAGCAGGGCACAGAGGGGGCACAACCTCAGCACCAACCCCCCTTCATCCCCAGGTGTGGTTCTCCAACAGAAGAGCCAAATGGAGACGTGAAGCCAGGCAACGGATGGAGGCCAATGGTGCAGGTGAGAGCCCCCAGGTTGGGGGGAGGGGGAGGTGGGGGGGAAAGAGGGGGCAGGACCCCCATCTTCTGGCTGAGGGGCTGCAAACCGGGCTGGAGGGGGGGGCACGGCCCCTCCTTGTGCCCCCCAACCCAACGTAGGGTCAACCATGCAGGATCCTGCTGTGAGTGGCTCCTGTCCCCCCCTGTCACGACAGCCCCCATCTCTGCACAGGTATGAGAAGGGCTGGACCTGCATGGGGGGGGGTCTGTACTGTTTCCCAGCATCTCCCCCCCCCGCCCCTCCCCCCCCACAAATGTCGTCCTGAAGGGCTGGAGCGTGCAGTCATGGGGACACCCTCCCCAGGAGACCTCCTCCCCCCCCAAGGGTTGCAGACCCCCCTCCCCCACTATGACCCAGCCCACCCACTGGATGTTGAGTGATGCTCCGCTCTCTGCTCCCCCCCAGCACCTCCCAGCTGCCCCCCCCAGCTTGTTGGAGCCCCTCGGAGCCCCCCCTTTGCACATCTGCACACCCAGACCTTGCTCATGGGATGCTGGCTGCTGTGGTAAGGGGGGCTCGAGGGGTGGGGTTGGTGTTGGGGTTGGGTTACGGCTGGGATTGAGTTGGGGTTGGGTTGGGATTGAGTTGGCTTGGGGTTGGGGTTGGTTTGGGGGTTGGGTTGGTGTTGGGGTTGGCTTAGGGTTGGTGTTGGTGTGGGTTGAGGGTTGTGTTGGCATTGGGGTTGGGTTAGGGTTGGGATTGAGTTGAGTTTGAGGTAGGGTTGGGTTGCATTGGGGTTGGGGTTGGGATTGAGTTGGGATTGGATTGGATTGGGTTGTGTTGGGGTTGGGGTTGGGGTTGGGATTGGGATTGGATTGGATTGGGTTGCATTGGGGTTGGGGTTGTGGTTGGGATTGAGTTGGGATTGGATTGGATTGGATTGGATTGGATTGGATTGGGTTGGGTTGGATTGGGTTGCATTGGGTTTGGGGCTGGGGTTGGGATTGGATTGGATTGGGTTGCACTGGGGTTGGGGTTGTGGTTGGGATTGAGTTGGGATTGGATTGGATTGGGTTGGGTTGCATTGGGGTTGGGGTTGGGGTTGGGATTGAGTTGGGATTGGATTGGTTGGGTTGGGTTGGGTTGGGTTGCATTGGGTTGGGGTTGGGGTTGGGGTTGGGATTGAGTTGGGATTGGATTGGATTGGGTGTTTGGGGGGTTGGGGTTGGGATTGAGTTGGGATTGGATTGGATTGGGTTGTGTTGGGGTTGGGGTTGGGGTTGGGATTGAGTTGGGATTGGATTGGATTGGGTTGCATTGGGATTGGAGTTGGGGTTGGGATTGAGTTGGGATTGGATTGGATTGGATTGGATTGGATTGGATTGGATTGGGTTGGGTTGGGTTGCATTGGGGTTGGGGTTGGGGTTGTGGTTGGGATTGGATTGGATTGGGTTGCATTGGGGTTGGGGTTGTGGTTGGGATTGAGTTGGGATTGGATTGGATTGGATTGGGTTGGGTTGCATTGGGGTTGGGGTTGGGATTGAGTTGGGATTGGATTGGATTGGGTTGCGTTGGGGTTGGGGTTGGGGTTGGGATTGAGTTGGGATTAGATTGGATTGGGTTGCACTGGGGTTGGGGTTGGGGTTGGGGTTGTGGTTGGGATTGAGTTGGGATTGGATTGGATTGGGTTGCATTGGGGTTGGGGTTGAGTTGAGATTGAGCTGGGATTAGATTGGGTTGGGTTGCATTGGGGTTGGGGTTGTGGTTGGGATTGAGTTGGGATTGGATTGGGTTGCATTGGGGTTGGGGTTGAGTTGAGATTGAATTGGGTTGGAGTTGGATTGGTGTTGGGGTTGCAGTTGGGGTTGAGTTTGGGGTTTGGAGTTGGTTTGCGATTGAGTTGGTTTGGTGTTGGATTGAATTGGGGTCGGAGTTGGGTTGGGGTTCAGTTGGGGGGGGGCACAGCCAAGGAGGGGTCTCAGGGCACTGCGTGGTGCTCAGGGGGTGCAGGGACCTCCTCCCCACTTACCCCCAGCCCCATGAGGGTCTGCAGTGGGGTAGGCACCTTCAGCCCTCCCCTACCTGACCCCTGTGCCATCCCGCAGGCAGCAGCCCCCTCTCAACTCCCTGGCAGCCCTTGGAGGGCCCCCTTTGGCCATGCTGCCCTCCTGCCCCCCGCTGCACCCCACTGCCCACCTCCATGCTCCCCCCCTACCCGTGACTCTGAGCATGCTGGGCAATGGGGGGTTGCAGCATGGGGCCCCCGGATCGTGCACCAGAGGAGGATGGACACGCATGGATTCACGTTGATCTGAAGACATTGCACCAAAAAGTCACTGTCCTGGAAAGCCCCCACGCTTTGTTCTTAGCTCTAAATAAAAAGTTTTGGGGTTTTGTTTCTGTAGAAATCTAATTTAATGATAGAACCATGGCCAACTCCACCACTGCCAGCAAAGAGCCTTGTTTTATTTGACACCGGTGTCCAGAGGAGGGCTTTGTATGCAGGAAAAAATGCTTTTTGTGAGCAAAAACTGTTGCTATGGGGACCTCTAAGCAAAAAAACCCCACCATCCCAGGAGCACACGGCCCTGATATCCCAACTGTTCCACCCTGCAAAAAGATCAGGATTGTTCCCTTCCCATTTTCCTCAGCATCTGAGTTCAGTCCTGAGATCACAGAACCATGGAAGGATGGGATTGGGGTTGGGGTTGGGATTGGGTTGGAATTGAGATGGGTTGAGTTGAGTTGGGGTTGGGGTTGGGTTGGGGTTGGATTGGCGTTGGGGTTGAGTTAGAGTTGGGTTTTTGGTTGTGGGTTGGGTTTGGGTTTTTTTTTGGGTTGGTTTGTGGGGTTGGTTGTTGTGTTTGGTGGGTTGGGTTGGGGTGGGGTTGGGTTGGGGCTGGGATTGGGCTGGGATTGTGGTTTTGGGGTTGGGGTTGGGTTGGGTTGGGGTTGGTTGGGGTTGGGTTGGTGTTGGGGTTGGGTTAGGGTTGGGATTGAGTTGGGGTTGGGTTGACGTTGTGATTGAGTTGGGCTTGGGGTTGGGTTAGGGTTGGGGTTGGGTTGGGGTTGGGTTAGATTGGTTGGTGGGGTTAGGTTTGGTTTGTTGGTTGAGTTAGGTATTGGTTGGGGCTGGGTTTGGAGTTTGGGGTTTGGGTTTGGTTGGGTTGGGTTGGGTTAGGGTTGGGGTTGGTTTGGAATTGGGGTTGAGTTAGGGTTAGGGTTGGGATTGAGTTGGGGTTGGGTTTGGGGTTGGGTTGGGATCGAGTTGGGGTTGGGGTTGGTTTGGGGGTTGGGTTGGTGTTGGGGTTGGGTTAGGGTTGGGATTGAGTTGAGTTTGAGGTAAGGTTGGGTTGCATTGGGGTTGGGTTAGGGTTGGGATTGAGTTGAGTTTGAGGTAGGGTTGGGTTGCATTGGGGTTGGGGTTGTGCTTGGGATTGAGTTGGGTTGGAGTTGGATTGGTGTTGGGGTTGGAGTTGGGTTGGGGTTCAGTTTTGGGGTTTGGAGTTGGGTTGGGTTCAGATGGGGTCAGAGTTGCGTTGGGGTTGGGTTGGGGCTGGAGTTGGGGCTGGGATTGGTTTTGGGTTGGGGTTGGGGTTGGAGTTGGGGTTGGGTTGGAGTTGGATTGAATTGGGGTTGGGATTGGGCTCGGTTGCACTGGGTTGGGGTTGGGATTGGTTTGGGTTGGGGTTGGGTTGGGGTTGAGTTAGGGTTCAGTTGGGGTTGCAGTGGTTGGGGTTCAGAGTTGGGTTGGGTTTGAGTTGGGGTTGTGTTGAAGTTGGGATTGGGGTTGGGTTGCATTGGTTTGGGGATGAGGTTAGTATTGGGTTGGAGTTGGGTTGGGATTGGGATTGAGTTGGGTTGGAGTGGCGTTGGGGTAGGTTTGGAATTGTGATGGGGTTGTGTCGTATTGGGGTTGGGTTGGGACTGAGTTGGGTTGGAGATAGGAGTTGGGTTGGATTGCATTGGGTTGTGTGGGGTTGGATTGGGTTGGGACTGAGTTGGGTTGGGGTTGGATTGAATTGGGGTTGGGGTTGAGTTACACTGTGTTGGAGTTGGGTTGGGGTTGGGTTGGGTTTGGGGCTGGATTAGGATTGAGTAGGGGTTGTGTTGAGGTTGGGGTTGGGTTGCATTTGGTTGAGTAGGGTTGGAGTTGGGGTTGGCATTGGATTTGGGGTTGAGCTCGGGTTGGGTTTGGGGTTGGGTTGTATTTGGTTGAGTTGGGTTGGAGTTGGGGTTGGGTTGGGATTGGATTTGGGGTTGAGCTGGGGTTGGGATTGGGATTGGGATTGGGTTGGGATTGGGGTTGGGGCTGGGGCTGGGTTGGGTTTGGGGTTGAGTTGGGATTGGGTTGGGGTTGTGTTGCGCTGTGTTGGGGTTGGGTTGGGGTCGGGGGCTGGGTTGTGGTTGAGTTGGAAGGATCTTTAAAGATCGTAGAGCCATAGGATTGTTGAGTTGGATGAGCTCTTGAAATCATAGAATGCTTGGGTTGGAAGGGACCCCAAATACCCCCCCACCACCACCCCTTGCCATGGTCTGAGTGCCCACCACCAGATCAGGATGCACAGGGCCCCATCCAGCTCTATTCCTGCTTATCAGTTCCCTTCAGGAGCCAGAGAGGGGTTGGGACTGGGGATGGGATGGGGTTGGGATGGGGATGGGGATGATGGGGATAAGGGATGGGATGGAGAGGGCTGCATGAGGACAGTGATGGGGGCAGCGTTTGGGCATGGGGTTGGGAGTCCAGAATGTATTTTCATACACAGATCTTCAAAAGTACTTAAAACTTA